>NW_004624758.1:3880662-3948479 GCF_000247695.1 Heterocephalus glaber
TATGAGCCTGCTGTTGTCATATAGGTAGGTTTTCAAACTAGGAATATACTTTCTTTAATAGGTGCTATTCAAATTTTATATTTCCTCCAGAGTCAGTTTCATTAATTTGTCTTCCAAGGTACTTCTTAGAAATTGTCAAATTTATTTCAAAAAAGATTTTTATAATATGCTTTCTATATCCTTTTAAATTCTGAAAAATCTGTGGTAATGTCTTCTAGATCTTGATATTGCAATTTTTTAAAATGTATAATTGATATTGTGTAATAGGAAGAAAAGGTCTAAAGGAGAAGGGGAGGTGGGAGGGGTAGGGGAAAGGAAAGAAGGGAAAAGAAAAAATATGAGAAAAGAAAAATGATGGAAACAAAGTCTCTGTAAATAGGGAAGGGTGGAGGGGGTGAAGGGAGAGCAGGGGAAGGGGAAAAAATAAGAGCCAAGATATATCATGTAAAGGTACAAGATCCCAATGATGACTATAACTGTATTTTATGCCTAAAATGTACCAATAAACTTAATGAAAAAAAAAAGGTGCTAAGAACACACTTTGGAATAAAGGTCATTCTTCAATAGTAGTGGTGAGAAACTGGGTTTCTACATGCAAAAGGATAAAACTAGACCCGCATCTCTCACCATATAAAAAATCAACTCAAAATGGATTAAAGACCTAATGTAAGAATTGAAATATGAAACTAATACAAGAAAACATAGGAAAAATGCCTCCAGATATTATAATAGGCAAAGACTTTGTTTGGATAAGATTGCAAAAGCAGAGGAACCAAAAGCAAAAATAGACAAATGGAATTACACCAACATAAAAATCTTCTGCACAACAAGGGAAATAATCAACAGAGTAAAGAGACAACTATAACATGGAAGAAAATATTGGCAAACCACACATCCAACAAGAAATTAATATTCAGAATATTTAAAGAACTCAAAAGCAAAAAGCACACAAATAAGCCAATTAAAAAATGGCCAATGAGCTGGACATGGTAGCACAAGCCAGAAATCCCAGCACTCTGGGAAGCTGAGGCAGGAGGCTAGCAAGCTAAAGCCTAGCCTAGGCAACTTAGAAACTTAGTGAGACTGGGCCAGGGATTTAGCTCAGTGGTTTCGCCTCCTGGTGCACAAGTGCAAGGACCTGATCCCCAGGTCCAAAAAAAGAAAGAAACTTAGTGAGACTGCTACAAAATAAAAAATTTTTACATGGGCTGGGGATGTAGTTCAGTATGAAAGCCTTGGGTTCAATCTTTAGTACAACTATACATACATACATACGAACAAAATAAATAATTTTTTAAATAGCTAACACATCTAAATAGGGATTTCTCAAAGGAATATATACAAATGCCTAAGTACATGAAAAAATGTTCAACATCACTAATTATCAGATAAATGAAATCAAAACTGTACTGAGACATCACTTCATTCTAGTTAAAATGGATATTATCAAGGACAGGCTGAGAGGGTGGTGCATCCCTAGAATTCTAGCACTCAAGAAGCTGAGACAGAAGTATCAAGAGTTCAAGGCCAGCCTGAACTACACAGTGAATTTGGGGCCAGCCTGAGCTACATAATAAGACCTATCACAAAACAAACTAAGACCAAAGATAACAAGTGCTGGCAAGAGGGTGGAGAAAAGAGAATCAGTTCATACTGTTAATGGAAATGTACAGTAGTATAGCTATTATGAAAATCAATATAAAGATTACTGGAAAATGTTTAAAAAGAACTACCATATAACCCAGCAGTCCTACTATTATATCCTAAGGAAATGAAATCAGTATGTGGAAGACATCTGCACTCCCATGATTATTGCAAAACTATTCCCAATAGCCAAGAAATGGAAACAACGTAAGTGTCTATCGACTGATGCATGGATACAAAGGAGTACTAGTCAGCCATAGAAAAGTGATGTAGTCCTTTCATTTAAGACACCATGAATGGAGCTGGAGATCATTCTTTTAAGCAAAATAAGCCAGGCACAGAAAGACAGGTACCACACAATCTCACTCATAGGTGGAATGTAAAAAAGTTGATCTCGGGCCGGGGATTTAGCTCAGTGGTTCCGGCTCCTGCCTCACGAGCGCAAGGTCCCGAGTATGATCCCCGGTATCAAAAAACTTAAAAAGTTGATCTCATAGACGTGAAAGAATGCAGGCTGGAGAGGTAAGGGAGAGAAAGAGAAGGGGAAAGTTGATTAACAAGTGCTAAGTTATAGTTGGTATGCTATGGCACAGTAGGGTAAACAAAGAAAATTATCAGCAGATTTTTTTAAAGCTAGGAGAAAAGATTTTGCATGTTTCTATCATAAAGAAAAAATAAATGTTTGAGGAGATAGATATGTTTGCCTAACCTCTGAAGTCGCACACTTCTGCATGTCCCCCACATATCCAGAGGACCGGACCATAACTGAAGACTGCTGCTTTTATAAGCAAATCTGCGGTGATCATCCTTACACATAATTGCTTGAGGTAACGACATTACCATCCATTCGATCCCTTAGGTGGAATTGCTGCTGTGACATTTAAAATATTGACAGATGTTGCCAAAATTCCACAGATGTCCCTTCCCTGCCAGCCCCTCTCTGCAGCCCTGCTCCTGACAACAGCTGACTGTGCAGCCCATGTGGTTGACACAACTTATAAACCACAATGAGCAGCTTATGATCTCCACAAGGGGACCCACTGACCTACATTACAGCTTCTCCTTCTGTGCCGTGACTGTTCCTGCAGCCATCCAGTGGCGCAAGTTGAGGGAAAGGGAATGTTATATTTGTATTGCACAACCATAGATTAAATTTGGAATGAAAAGCAAAGTATGCCTGCATCCACCTCACTAAAACAAAATATAAATCACCTGAGAAACTATCTTGCATGTGCCCAGAAGCTTCATACTTGGCCCCAGACTCCATGTGGGCTCCCTGTCCACTCTCTTCTACCCTTAGCTAACTGTCTTAGTTACTTTTCTCTCCTTGCTGACACAAAATACCCGACACCCAAAGTTAAAGGAGGAAAGCTTTATTTAGCTCACAGTTTGTAGAGTTTTCAGTTCATAGTTGGCTGGCTCCAAGGTAGGGTGGCATGGTAGAGGGGCATCACAGAGGAGAAATAGTCCATGGCAAAGCAGGGCAGGCAGAAGGCAGCAAGCAGGAAGAAGTAAGGGACAAGCTATGACAGCAGCCTTCTTTCTGTCTCTTATATTTTATCCAGGCTACCTACCCCCTTAGGGTGGTTAGCACTCACACCCTTAATCGTAGCATTGCACTGTGCATCAACCCTAGCACCACATCCGTGATTGCAGCATCACACGCCCTCCATTGAACCACCACTGATAAGCCTATGACCGCATGAGGGTTTGGAGGAGCATCTGGATACAAGCCATAACGGTAATCATGTGGACCTGCTCTGACCTTGTGAAAAAACCAGAGTGAATAATGGGCCCAGGACTGTTCTGGACCCCAAGCAAGAAAAGGACAAGAGGTACTTGTTCTGGAGAAGAAAATGTCCTATGACTGATGAGAATTGTCATCAAAAATCTCAAAGGGCTGTGCAGTGAAAAGAAGAGAAGGCTGAAATGCAGAATGTACAAAAGTTGAGCCAGGGATGGTGGTACACTCCTGTAATTCCAGCACTCAGGAGGCAGAGGCAGAAGGATTACCACAAGTTCAAGGCCATCCTGGGCTACTTAGTAAGTTCAGGGCAAGCTTGAACTACAGAGTGAGACCCTATTTCAAAAAAAAAAAAAAAAAAAGTGCAAAAGTTTGGACCAATAGGCAGGCAGATTTGCAAGCTAGATGAGAGAGAACTTTCTAACCATCAAAAACATTCCGAATTTCCAGGAAAACATTTACAATAGTCACAGTCAAAATCAGTGACCTCAAGAGAAGTGCCAAGGGCAATGCGCCTGGCAGTACAGAAGAGCAGAGGGGAGGTGGAGGTGAAGCCATGGCAGCATCAACAGCATTGTCTGAGCAAATGCACTTGGCTGTTGTCAAGGAGTCATAGCTGTCTCCGTTTATTTTATTACTTTTGTAAAATCCACCTGTACCTGCACCAAGATATGACTCGACAGGGACAGCCATGGCCTTGGAACAATACTTTTCAAATCACTGGCCAAGATTAGTTCAGACAATGCCAGGCAGGGCTCTGTCTGGGCCCCACCGTGGCTTCCCTTAATCCTCACTTTCATAGAGGGTGAAGCTGCTCTCATTCTTCTAGTACAGGGGTTCAGAGTACAGAGTACAGACCAGTACTCTGAAGCCTGTCAGGAACTGGGCCGCACTGCAGGAGAAAGTGTCAGAGGAACTATCGAAGCTTCATCTCCATTCTCATTGCTTGCATCACTGCCTGAGCTCCACTTCCCGTCAGAGTGGCATTTAGATTCTCACATAAGCGTGAACCCTCCTGTGAACGGTGCATGTGAGGGATCTAAGTCATTCGCTCCTTTAAATCATCCCAAAACCATTCTCCCCACCCCTAACACCCACCCTGGTCCATGGAAAAATCACTGCCTGTGAAATCAGTCCTAGTGTCAACAAAGTTGGAGATCACTTTTCTAAGTGCATAAATTCCCTGGTCCTGTCATTGGTAAGCCCTGCTCTTCTGAGAGATTTTTTAACCTGATTTTATCAATCTTTACTCTGGTTTATCACACTTGGATTTCACATCTCAACTGTCATGGGACAGAGACTGTTCTGGAAAGAACACCTCAGCTGTGGAAGGGAGTAGAGGGGATTCTCACAAACTGGTTTCCTGCCTACCAGAGCAAGAGGCAATATGAAATCACAGCTAAGAATACAGCTCACCACTTAACTCACTATGAGTTAAATCTCTCTCTGCCTCAGTTTTCTCTTTGGCAAAGTAACACCAGCCATTGTAGTGAGGGTGAAATGATTTAATAAATAAGGCCTTTACAATCATGCCTAGCATGGAGGCTGCCCAGGCCCTGATATAAACCTGACCTACCTAACTCTCACAGTCAGATGATCCAGGGAGAAGGTCTCTACTTTACCAGTGAGAAAGCAGAGTCTGGCAAGGCCAGAGAGATAGAGAGTGAACTTACACCCAGATCTCTGCCAGTGGAGCAGGTTCACTCCATCACCCCATCACCCCATCCAAAGCATCCTCCCCAGAGCACCGTGGAATTAATTCTCTTATCTTCCTGGGTTGGGGTGGGGAGCAAGAAAGTCTATTTTCATCACTGCAGCTCACCCTTGAGCAAAATGAAGCATCCCCTGCCTATGACAAGGCCAGAGCTGGCTGATGAGAAGCAGAAATTACGCAATGTGAGCAGATGCTGGGGCAGATGTGTTCACAGCTAAACAGGACACAAGTTTCATTTCCAGAGTGGAGAAAGAGCACCTATCCCGAAACACCCTCTGTGACCTTACCAGGCAGATGGGGCGGCAGGAGGGGTGGGGTTCCTTCCCACCACCCTAGAAACTGATGTAAGGACAAAGGCTGCTGTCTCCCACACAGCCCTGGCCCCAATCACAAGGGTCCCTGGTTATTAGATATGGGAACATTGCCCTCGGGACAGTCACCTATGCAGGGATGGGGAGCAATGAGTTTGGGATTCGAGGATCTGGAAAGAATACTCATCCATTCAAAGCAGGGCTTAAAGGGGCAAAGTTCTAGGTGACTGGACCAGTTTGAATTTCAAACTTCCAGTCCTACTTATGAACAATCCATTCAATCTCTCTGACTTTGCTTCCTCTCTTTCAAAATGGAAAACTATTCCTAGCTTGTAGATTCAAATGTACGTAAAAATGCTGAAACCATTATTAAGGAGATTGCAAGAAACACCAACCTAAGATAATCAAAGACTAGGAGGGATGTAAATATTTTTTAAGAGACTAAGAAAGGAAAACACTTAAGGTTTTCTTCATGTAAATTAATTCCAAAGGAAAGATAGAAAAGGGACAGATATTTCTTTTGTACCTATCCGGAGGCCACAGATCACATTAGCTCTTTTCCACATCCAGTCTCTACATTCCCTGTGGTGGATTTTATTGCTCTCATGTTACAGATAATGACAATGATCACAGGGGAAGTTTTCAAGAACTAAGGGCTATCAGGCTCCAACCACACCTCTTTCTGATACACCATTCACTGTTTCTCCTCAAGTGAAAGTGCTAAGAACTTTCTACCCAGAGAAAAACCAAAGTCTGACATTTACAGAGTGGCCCAAGCAGTACTTCTCGGCATATCTTTGGAGAAGAACCAATCTGGTTTTGCTCCAATTCACTAATTCGTCACACTTGTGACATCTGTAAAATATAATAAAAATAAATTACTAGATATGTGAAAATTTAAAGGATGTGTAAAATACAAGCAAATCTAATTTTTTACAATTAGATTCAACACACATAGCATAACTCGGTCAAAACTTTATGCAGTATTCCAAGCCTTAGTTCTCAGTGTTTGTGTTAATCTTGTCATAGACCAGGTTTGTAGAATACACTTTTTTTGTAGCACTGCTGGAGAAAGAAAGACATGCACATATCCTGGAGAAAGTTCTCCCAAAGACATCTTAGTTTGCCTTCTGCTTAGGCAAGGATTCTGTAAAACCCCCAAGACCCATTCCTCTTCAGAAACTCTCCAGCACCTCCATCCATTTCCCAGGGACCTGGGTCTGGCCTGGATCAAAACCTTGAGGGCCAGGGATTTAGCTCAGTGGTTTCACCACCTGCTGCACAAGCACAAGGACCAGAGGTCGATCCCCGGTACCAAAAAAAAAAACCCCTTGAATTCCTTGGTGTATCAGAATCTCGCCCTTCATGGCCACATCCCATCATCCCTACTCAGTTTCCTCTTTTTGCCTCCTCTATGAACACCAGGCCACCCCTGTCAAAGTTTCTTGAGCCAAGCTGAGACAGGAGGTACAGCTTCTGTGAGCAGGTGTGGGAGGAAGGACAGATGGGGGATAAACCTGCCGTCGCCAAATATTGAATGTTTATCAGTGTCTGTCCTGTGCTAGTGTCAGTCTTGCTATCATCATAAACCCTCTGAGTCATGTATCTCTATGTTAATTTAATAGACAAGGAGAAAGAAGACCAGAGAAATGACAGGGCAGAGACTGAGAATGCACGTCTGTCTGAGACATCCCAACCTAAGCTCAAACTCCTACTTGGACTGCCTAGTTGAAAAAACCCAAAAGTTCTAAAAGCACTTCCTCCGGCAGCCTTGAGCTCTGCATCCTCCCATGCAGTGAGTGTGGAGCTATAAGCATAGCCCACAGGGCCTGTTCCCATGTGCGTGCCCACGGGACCACAAGTCTGCTGACAGCATCTCCCCCTGCCATCCCCTGGATCCTAGGGGGAATCCTGCCCTCCTGAGGATGCCTAGCTCCCTAGTGTATAACCTAGGAGAATGGTCCCATGTGGGTGTCTCCAATCTGCCTGTTCCTGCTCCCCCAGCTGTTCCCGGCTGCTGTCCCATCTCTGAACATTTTCCTTCAGGCTGGACAGGGCACTCTCCTCTCCAACAAAGGCAACTGCCTTTGCTGTGGGCTACACACTGTGTCTCACCTCACTTTACGTTTATTTCACTTTATTGTGCTTGAAGGACAGTATCATTACCCCCATTCTCCATGCTCCTACGGAGCCCAGCTGTGACTCAGAGAAGTTCAGTAACTGACACAAAAAGTTAGTAAGGAGCAGAGGTGGGATGTGAACGGAGATCTCTCCAGCATGGGCACCACCTCACATCATGTCTGTAAAGCATTCAGCATATGGAAATTACCCAATAGATAAATTAATGAGGCCAACGAAAATCAGAAGTAGAGAGGAAGATAGGAAATGGGTTTTAAATGTTCTGAAACATCCACATAAAGGAATACATGAAATGATGCTGCAGAAGAGTGGGTCCTAGCCTGGAAAGATGTTCTTGATGTTGACTAAGGCTGGGTACAAAAGAATATGTAACAGTACAATTTTATCTGTTACGTACCCACATGCAAATGTATACACGTGCGCATGCACTTTTTTGAAGCAAAACCTTTATTGGTACATTTGAAATATATAATGATCACATTCATCACAGGGAATTCGTACCTGTACATGATGTGTCTTGCTTCTTTTTTTCCCATTCCCCACCGCTCCTTTTGACCCTTCTTCCCCTCCTTATGTACAAAAGCTTTGTTTCCATCTCTTTTTTTTCTTGTCCCTTCTTTCCTTTCCCCTTTCCCTCTCCTTTGTTCCCCCTCTTGCACATGTACTCTAAAGTACAATACACCAAAAATATCAGCAACAGATATATCTCTGTGATGGGATTGAGGGTGGGGATTTTTGCCTTTTACATTTTGTGTATCTGTAATTTCTAAGGTTTGACAGTAATTATGGCCTATGTGGCCTTGGAAGGTCCTACCTGAACACCACTGTAAGGGACCATTTGGAGAGAAAGTGCTGACTATATGTATAATATGTTGAGTTTTTTTCCTTTTCTGTTTTGCTTGGGGTTTTTTGAGATAAGGTCTCTGCTTTGTAGTGCTGGATGGCCTTGGACTCTATGTAGCCCAGGCGGGCCTTGAACTCAGGGTGATCCTCCCACCTCAGCCTCCCAAATGCTGGGGTTACAGCTGTGTGCCACCACGCCCAGCTACATTGTTTTATTTTATCTCCCTTTTTTTTAATGTCCTGTGAGCAACTTCAGTGTATCTCAGTCTTTCGTTGCCACCAATCTGGAACACAATTTATTCCAAAAGAGTCCAATGGTTGAAATGTGGAAAGAATTAAGGCTTCCCAAAGCCAGGACTTTAGGAGATCCAAATTGGATTTGCTCAACGTCACTCACAGTTTGCTTCTGTTGGATGCTCTGGGGGGCTGTTTACTTCTGGTGCATATGTTGTCCTGAGCAGCTGACAATGTAGGGGAAAGCCGTGAAAGCAGCCACCAAACTTCTGTGCAATTTTTTCACCACATTGTCACTACCATTAAGGATTTGGGGCCCAGAGGTACACACTTGTCTTGGCCCCTGAGCTGAAGTAAAAGAGTCAAATCCACTGGTTGTTAACTTCACTGACCTTACCAACCTCCTTGAACTTGAGCCCGGCTCTCAATCACCAATAGACACAAACTTACAGAGGCTCTATGCTAAGCTCGGTGAGAGCTTTACAGAGTGATTGTTTTATGAACCCCAAACTGGCTGTTGGGAAGCAGAATATTAGGAAAAAACACAGCACTGGCACCAGGAACACCTGGATCCATCCACATTTCACTCTCACTCACTGTATGACTATGGACTACTGTACACTGGCATTTTACTCTTGGACTAGTTTCTTACCTCTTCTGACTTTCATGTCCTCCCTATAAAATGGCAATAGCACTGGGTTAGTCCTACTAACTGAGTGCCCACTAACTGAGATCTCCTTTGCTCGGTGCTTAGCAATCAACATCAAATACACCTTCCTGTGTTGGCACCTCCTCTTCTACATCATTTTTGGATGGTTGAGATACAATTTAGTTACTCACAAGACATGAAAGAAAAGCAAAGGCAAAATATAACAGCCTGTCATGCTTACTGCCCCATCCTCTCTCCAAACAGTTCTCCTGGTCATGTTCAGGTGCCATCTTCCAAGTCTAGAGAGGTCAAAGGTGGCACAAACCCCCTGACACAGTATCTGCCCCTCAGTCTCAGCCCTGCCTCACACTAACTCAGGAATAGCAGGCAGCTTTGGCCAGAGTTAGAGCAGTCACCTTGGAGCCCACTGAGGGAGAGAGTGAAATCATGTTCTAAAATACAGCAGGTTTTTAAGGAACAAGCAGGCAGGGTGGGGGGCTGGGAGATGGGCTGGTCAGGAAATGCCAGTTTAAAGTTAGCTCTGACCTATTAATCAGCAGCAGGGACAATGATGCAGGAGGGGCGGGAAGGCCGGACATGTGCTCTGGCCAGATTTATGGGCCCAGAACAAAGGGTGGCCCTCTCGTTTAGAGAGTCTCTTTCCCTTTTCCTCTGGCAAAACGAGGACATTGTTTGAAAAGCCAAAAAGAACAAATATTCTAAAGACTGAGGTCATTTCCAAAGCTGCAATAGCTTCTAATGGGGATCCATACACACATTGGGGAGAGGAAGCAGAATGGTAGGTACATATCATAAAACAGAGACTGAATCTCCTTCCAAGAGCTTTCAGGCACCTGGAACCTCCTGGCTGAGGCCACTCAGAGGGCGTCTGCGGAGCTCACTGAGCCCCTCTAGATCAACACGGAAGCCTCCAGAGAGATCTGCTCACGTGATCTCTGCCTCCTGCTGTGGTCTACAGGCTTTTCTGGGAAGGTCTTCCTGAGGCTGGGCTGGCTAGGACTGTTGATCTCAGCTTCTTCCACAGTCAGGAGAGAGTCTTGTCTCAACGGCCAGTCTCATTTCATCAGAGTAGAAAAGGAGAAGGAAGTGAGAGGAGTAGGAAGGAAAGAAAGGAGAAAGTGCCCAACCAGGCAGCTGGGTTAAAAAGAAGCCAAACCCAAAGAGAGGCAATACTGACACTGATTTTCAGAGCCTGTTAGAGTTTGTAACCAACTGGCTGTGGCTTCACAGCCTCTCCCTCTGCCTTGGTGCCCCCTTCAGTGAGGTGTTGATTACCATGTGCCTGGGCCTTCCAGCTGAATCCCTTTGGCGTGTCTAGCTTTCCTGCAATCCAACGTCCACACAGCAGCCAGCACAAACTTCCTAATCTACATATGTGTTCATTCCCTTCCTAGCTCAAAAGCATTCCATTTCTTCCCCACTGTCTTCAGAAATGTGTGCATAAACTTCAGCCTGGACACAGGGTCCCATGCATGTGATCATACAGCTCATAATAATAATCATAGCATAGCACTTCTCATGGAGTATACACTATGTAGTGGGAGAGGGCTCTCCCTTGAAGGCATAAATTCCAGCGAATGATTGTCTTCCTAAATAATACATGATGATGACCAACTAGACAGAATTACCTCCTAAAAACACATGCTAGTATTTCCTGTAGGGTCCCAATATATATAAGCAATTTTAGTTACCCCAAATTAGTATTTCAGCACCATGCCAACAGCTAATTTCACGTGATACTGCAAAGGACTATTTCCAGACTGGTAGAAAAGATCCTCTGATGAGTCGGCCTCTTTTAGAATTGGGACTTGGTTATGAGTCCCTGGAAGGAATTTAGAGGCACAAGTCCTGGAGCTCCCCCCAGGCATCTGGTGGGCTCTGTGCACTCAAAAGAGGACTGAAGAGTATGTGACAGTGCAGCAAACAGGTACTAGGGCTGAC
Source organism: Heterocephalus glaber (assembly GCF_000247695.1). The sequence continues at coordinate 3,891,903 of NW_004624758.1, forward strand.
ACCATCCAAGCTGGGCCCAGAGAACCCTGATAGGAGGGCACTCCTGGCCTCAGCCAGGCCTGATCCCTGGAGGGGCTTAGAAGAGGCTATTACTGGGTTCTGGGGTGCTGGAGACTCCTAGAGATTCTTTCTAGGTTCTTCTTGTCCTGAACAAAGAATTGGACAAAAAAAAGCACAAAGATAGTGCAGTTTTACATTTACTAAAGGTAAGAAAAGAAACATGCCCTGCAGAGCGAGTGCGGGCCAGTTAAGAGTAGGAAAAGAAAACACTGGACAAGGTGAGAGTGGAACACTATGAAAGACAGTGCAGTGGCCAGGAGCTGAAAGGTGGCTGGCTATCTTGTGTATCCCCCACTCCTCGGGCTGACATCAAGTCCAGGCTGTCCTATCAAAAACCTGCTTGGGGGCTGGGGATTTAGCTCAGTGGTTTCGCCGCCTGTCTTGCAAGCACAAGGACCAGAGTTCAAGCCCCAGTACCAAAAAAAAAAAACAAACCTGCTTGGACTCAAGGTCCCGAGTTCAATCCCCAGTACCCAAAAAGAAAAAAAAAAACCTGCTTGGTTTTTGTGAGAAGTTCTGATAAGAAGAATAAAAGATAGCATTTTCTGATTGGGCCCAGATGTGGGGCTTTGGGAACTGTTTTTCCATGAATTTTCTAGATCTCCATTATTGGCAGATCATCCCCACTTGTTCAACCAGGTGACCACACCCTAATCTGCCTCCTGAGGACAGCATTCTAAATGCTCCCCTGAGGCCCAGAATTTAGGGAAGACTCCTTACTTGCCTTGATGTACTGCTCCTAAGTAATTAAAAGAATACACATGTGTCACCCAATACACATTTACTAAGTACCCACTATGTACCAAATATTATGTTTAAAGCTACGTACCTATTGTTACTTATTACCGTGATTTAGCACATTATCTCTGCCAAATAACAAACTTAATAATTACACACTGCAGCTCGTGGCAGCATGGCTATCATTCGGCTGATCAGGAAACTGAGCCAGCGGCCTGTCAGATATTCCACAAAGGTCCAACCTCGTGCTCTACAGCTGGGTGTGGTGAGAAACTCAGCAAAGAGGTTCCTGAGAGAAAGTGAAGGGCAAGCCATTGATCTCACTTCTAAAAATAGACCAAAACGTGAGGCAAGCAAGAGAACGAGGGCTTGGAGCCTATTCTGAGGCCCAGCAGATGATGGAAATAATGATTAAAATGTGTGCCAGTGCTCCACACCGCGCCTTCAGAAACAGCAGCCACAGAGCCAGCTGGACAAGCGCTCAGAGCACAGCAAGGGCAAGCACAGCAACCTGAGGACCAAGGGAGCCGCTGGTTCCTACTGCTCTCCCTAGGACCCATCCACCCATCCAAACATGGAGGGTGCCGGGCCAGGACTCTCAAGTGCTGTGAGAGTCAAATAAATGATTAAAGGTCATGAACAACCTGTAAGCATGTGCAGCAGCACCTGTGGGTTGCTCCTATTAACAAAGAGGCCGAGGAAGTACGTTCTTCACCTCACCAAACAGAAAATGTGAATTCTACAGTGTAACCATATCAAGGGGAAGAAACAGATCTCTTCTCCTAGTGACTCTGAAGCCCTTCAACAGGTAACTCTACACTCGCCTTCACAGATCTGTGCCAGGTGCAACACATACACACACATACACACACACACACACATGTGCGTGCACCCACAGGCCCTGACCCCTGAACTTTCCTACCCTCAAGTCATGGCTCTCAACCCAGGACAATCTGACCCTCATGGAATCATCTGGAAAAGTCCACAGATTACATTGTCTCAACTTAGGTGGAGAGGGGTGGCTTATTACTGGCAGGAGTGGGTAGCCACCCGTATGCTGCTGAACATCCTCCAGTGTCCGGGAAAGCCCCACCACAGACTCACCCAGCCAAGGCTGTTGGTAGTGCTGAGGCTAAAGAAATTCTCTTTAACCCTTTGTTTACACTCTTCCTTCTCTTTCTTTGCTCCTCTCTTCTGGCTTAAATCCTATCCCTCCAGAGAAAGAGGAGGCACCTCACATGTTGCTGGAGGTTTTCAACCAATATAACCATTTTGATAGTTTTGCCAGAGCTAGCGAAATTATAAACACTCATCCCCTTGGAACAAGCCATTTCATTGCCCGTTTTGAGCCCTAAGTATGTGGCTATTTATTGTCACCCACTTATGATAAGAAAAGACTAAACACAACCAACTGATCCCTTCAGGAGGGATCAGTAGCTTTAAATTATAAAGCCTTTATGCAAAGCCTTATCTGTAGTCTTAAAAGGAATGAGGTCATTTCAAAGAGGCTGATAAGGGAAGATCCCCACAAGATATATTGTTAAATACAAAAGCAATTTTCAGAACAGCCTTATTAATACAGTTCATTTGACAACCAAAAAAAATTGTAAATATACACATTTATAAAAATATAAGTAAATGTGTAAGAAAGTGCTAGTTGTGGTTGCTTTTGCAAAGAAAGACTCAGGGTAATTACATTCAGTTATCATTTATTACCCTTCAGAGTGGATTTTAAAAATCAGAGCCATGCATTTCTTAGGAAACAAGAGCTTGTTAAAAATTTCTTAAATCATGATTCCAGGTGAAGGAACTACATTCTTTCATTGTACTACTCTTATAATTTTTTTTGTCAGTACTAGATATTGAAGTCAGGGCCCTTTATTGTACTGAGCTACTTCCCTCCCCTTTTTAAAAATCTTTTTATTTTGAGACAAGGTCTCACTGAGTTGCCAAAGATTCTCCATCCTCAGTCTCCCACAGTGCTGGGATTATAGCCATGCACCACCTCACCTTACATAACTTTTCTTTTGATTTCACTTTTTTTCCAAAATAAAAACTTCATCAAAAGCATCTAGAAGCTAGGCACAGTGGCACATACCTATAATACCAACTCTCTGGGAAGCTGAGGCAAGAGGGTTGCAAGTTCAAGCCCAGCCTGGGCAATTTAGCAACTTAGCTAGACCCTGCCTCAGTATTAGATAGATGATAGATAGATAGGCTAGAGAAGTAGTCAGTGCAAGGTTTAATTTCCAGTAATGCCAAAAAAAAAAAAAATCAAATAGGAGACTATCTCCATCACCTTAGAGTAGGCAAAGATTTCTTAAACAGTCTGTAAAAAGAACCAACTCCAATGGAAAACATGGACATAACATGATTTAATAAAACTGAGAACTCAAGCAGTGATGGTGAACAGTTTGGAGTTTTCAATGATACCCACAGCCTATTGTGGCATGTGTGCCATAGGTTTGCCGCCACTGGCTAGGGACATAGTTCAATGGCAAAGTGGTTGGCTAGCCTTTGTAAGGCCCTGGGTTTGATCTCCAGTACTGCAAACAAAACTAAACTGAGAACTTCTTGCACTGAAAGTGGCATGAAGAATATATAAGTAAGCCACAGACTGGAAGGAAAAATTTGCAATAGATACATCCAACACAGGACTTGCAACCATAGCATATAAAACCTCCCCAAAATTGATAAGAAAAGACAGTTAAGAGAATTTTTTTTAAACAGAAAAAGAAAGGACACTTCTCAGATGAAGAAGTAGATGAAGAATCTGAAAAAATGTTCAACATCACTGGTTAATCATGAAATGCAAATTAAAACAATGTTGAGATTCTATCTCACTCCAGAAAGAATGGCTGCTATGAAGAAATCAACCAATAACAAATGCTGGAGGAGCTGTGGGGAGAAAGGAACCCTGCTCCACTGCTGGTGGGAGTGCAGACCGGTCCAATCACTGTGGAAATCAGTGTGAAGATTTCTCAAAAAACTGAAACTAGAGGCTCCATTTGACCCAGCTAGTCCCCTTCTTGGTATCTTCCCGAAAGAATTAAGAACATCATACCACAGCGATATATGCGCACCCATGTTTATAGCAGCAATTTGTAATAGCTAAAGCTTGGAAACAGCCCAAATGCCCATCAACTGACAAGTAGATAAAGAAGATGTGGGTTTTTTATACAATGGAGTACTCTGCCCTAAAGAAGGATAAGCTTCAGGCATTTATAGCTAAATGGATGGATCTTGAGACCCATACTCTTAAGTGAAATAATTCAGACACATATGTTTAAATACCACATTGTTCCTCTGGTGTGAGAAACTGAAAGTGGAAATAAGTACTGAGATGTATAATGGATGTTGGGGAATGGAAAGTGTTGAAATCGGAAGGGGAACAAGGGAGGAGGGAGGAAGAAAGGAAAGAAGGAACAAGAAAAAAAGTGAAAATAGAAACAAAGCTTTTGTACATAGGGAGGGGAGGGACTTAAGGAGGGAAATGGCATAAAATTTATTTTTTAAAAATTTAAAATAAAATGTTTAAAACCAAAAAAAACTGAGAAAAAGGTTTGAACTGGTACTTCACAAAAACAGATATTTGAATGGCTAGTAAACATATGAAAACTAGTACAAAATCATTAGTAATCATGGAAGTAGAAAATAAAAACATAATGAAATATCACTCCTTCCCCAACAGAACAGCTAAAATTAGAAAGACTGACAATCCCTGATTAGGGTGTGGAGGTTTCTTTTGCAAGGATTGTGGAAGCGTACAGTGGTACTGCAGTACATCTCTGGCAATATCTACGAAAGCAGAACATTCCAACCTGACCTCTTTAAACTGTCCCGGCTCTACAAAGATTTTCCCCTGCATAATCTCTGATTTGTGACATGTGTTTAGTACCCTTTAAATTCTGCCCTAAGTTATCAAACTGTTTTTGGTTCATTTAATTAGTATTTTCTGAGTACGAACTGTAAGCCAGGCACTTGGGAGTTTTAGAGGGAATAAGGAGAAGGCCTGCTTTGTGAATCCTCCTTTTTATGCCCTCCAGAGGCTCTTGGACTAGACGGAGGTGGACATAGACTTGTAGGACACAGACACTGCTTTAGATTAAACTTCTCTACCCAACTGAATTCCAAGTTTAAGCCCCTGCCTCACACTTCCACATTCTCACTGTGCCTGGATCTGTAATGACCCAATGTAAGAGCTGAGAAAGTAAAAATCTGCTGCACTGGTCCAGCTGACATGTGTTCACGGGCAGCAGGAAAGGGTGGGGTTACATAAAAGGATTGATTTTAATTTTTTTAATTGAACTCAGGGACGTGCACTTGCCAGGCAGGCACTGTACCACTGAACTACATCCCTGGCCTAAAGGATCTATTCTGACCACCTACAGTATTAACAAGAAGCTTTAAGATATTTAAAACCCAGCTCCATCCTGGCTGATTTTATAGCCATTTTCATGACAATCTGGTGAAGTGGGTATTACTATCACCACAGTACAGATGAGAAAACAGGTCAAGACAGACTGTGCTACTGGCCAAAGTCACATTGTCAGAAACCGGCAGGTTGTGGACAAACACCTTATCTTTTTTCTTTCTTCCTGATGTACTGGGGATTGAACCCAGGGCTTCACACTGGGCTTCATGCCCAACCCCTTTTTTATTCTGAGACAGGATCTTGATAGGTCACGAAGTCATCCAGCCCTCAGCCTCCCAGAGGCACCCCCATACCCAGCCTGATCTCTTCTTTTAAAATCTGGCTCTTGCCACTGTATCACATGTGTCAGAGGAAGCCCAGTGCTACTCTGGAAAAGTGGGAATCTAAGTTTTTCTCTGGATTTGGTCATTTGCATTATTCTCTTTCCCCTGAGGCACTTAATGCAGCTACCATCTTTTTAAATTTCTGACTTGATGTTAGCATTTTCAGAGGGCCTTCGGGATAGTCCAGACAAGTTTTGATGCCATGGTCATGTGTGACCCAAGCACCCTATGGTGTCATTAATAGTTTAAGGTTGTCTTCCTTTCTGGACTGTGAGCTGCTACCTTTCTTGTTCATTACTGACTTCCCAATGACTCGCACATAACAGAGATTCAATATATGGCAGGATGAATGAATGGATGAATATAACCTAAATGTTGTTCTTCCAGGTCTGAATTTGACTCTAACTCTTCTCCCATTCCTGACTACCAAACAGCAGTAAACCAAAATCCAAAAGGGTAGGACCAATGGTCAAATGGATCTAGAAGCAAAAATTTTCATCCTGTTCTGACATTTGTTTGCTGGCATATCCCCTCCCTTTACTGTAACTTGATTTCAGCAAGTATACAGTAGCAGCACCATACTAGCAGATTATTTCTATAAACCTGCCCTGCAGCACTTTGCTCTGTCCTTGTCCTAAGAGTTAATCAGGACAATACCTGAACTGTGGCTGGAAATCAGTTTTGCCTAAATCCATCTCCATTCCAAGCAGTGGGACAGCAGCTCCTACATGCTTTATATGGAGTCCAGTGCAAACTTCTGTGGCTGCAAGGTAATGGATGGTGAGGAAAGTAAAGCTCATGAATGACAAGCACGTGACCACTAACATTCTCCTGGGATGCTTTATCATAATCAGTGGTTCTGTTATTTTCATTTAGTGCTGCCAGCATTGCCACATCAACTTATCCAGTTGCTGTAGGAAACCCCAAATTTTGGATAGTCTCGAAGTTCTGAATAAAAAGATCTCTGGGGAAATTGAATGTAAGCAAATTATAGGCATCCCCTTAAAAAAAAACACTGCCTAGTAAATAAGGATGCCAGAGGCCATCTGACCTCACCTGTACAACATCACTGTCAGGTGGTCAAGCAACTCGTGCTTGAAAACCCTAGTTATGGGGGCTCTCACTACTTGCAAAGCAGCACGTTCCACATTTGACAGTCCTAATTGGAAGAAAGCTGTTTACTGTGTTTAGCTGAGATTTTCCGTGCTGCGACCCCCCTCCCCGCTCTTTGGACTGCCTCTGTCTTCCTCATACACTGTGTAAATGGCTGATTCTGTTCTCTTATGATATCCATTAGAAATACTAAAAGGCCGAAGAGAGGAATAGAATTGGTATGTAAAAGCTGAAAATTTTAATAAGCAAAAATAATCAATCCAAACAAAGACCCTACCATACAAGAGTTTAATTGGTGCAGGGGGAGGGGATGTGTATTATATTTACAAGAAATAAAACATTATTTACCTACAAAGAACTCTTACAAATTTATTCAATGGGAAAATGGGCAGAGAGCATTGTTGTGGTTTTGAATGTTTTTTGTTCCCTCCAAAATTCATTGAGCAACTCAGTCCTCAGTGCAATCAAGCTGGGAGCTGGGGACTGATGGGAGCTGCTAAAGTCAGGAATACTCTGCCACATGAATGGATCAGTGTACCATAAAAAGGGCTGTGGGAGTAGGGTAATTCTTGTGATCTTCTGCCTCCCCTCTGGAGGACACAACGTTCAAGGCACCATCAGCAAGTGGAGATGGAGCCCTCACCAGGCACCGAATCTGCTGGCACCTTGATCTTGACCTTCCTTCCTTCAGAGCTGTGTGAGAAGTAAATTTCTGGCTTTGGGGTTATTTTGTTTGTTTGTTTGGGTTTTTGTTTTTGTTTTGGTTTGGTTTGGTTTGGTTTTTTGGAGATAAAGTCTCACTATGTAGTCCAAGCTGGCCTTGAACTCACTATGTAGCCCAGGCTGGCCTCAAACACAGCAATTCTCCTGTCTCAACATCCCCAGTGCTGGGGTTACAGCCATGTGCCAGCATGCCCTAAATTTCTCTCCTTTATAAATTACCCAGTGTGTTGTAGTGGCCCAAAACAGATTAAGACAAATGTTAACTGGCAATTCATAAGTTGAGAAATCCAATGGTACTAAAATATACGAAAAAATATTCAAATGTGCCAAAGTAACCTAAAAATGTAGATAAAAACAAGATCCTCACAGAGTGTAAATTGGTTCAATCTTTCTGGAGGACAGTTTAATATTATGAAATTTTTGATTGTGCAAATATTCTAATCCAAAAGTTTTACTTCCAGGAATGTATCCTAAGAAGACAACTAACCTAATGAATAAAGAGATATCAGGCAAAGATACTGATTAAGATATTTGTTTATAACAGCAAAAAATGTTCAATAGCTAAATTTCTACCAATAAGCAACTGGTTACATATATTACAGCAAAATCATATAATAAACTTCAGTATACCTGTTAAAACCTATGGTGTGATTAGCTTTGTTGACAACACAGCCCACTGCAGATCCATATTGAGCACCCTGGTTTCCTTTACACATGTGTGTTTGTTAAGCCACTGGATCCCCACCATGTATGAAAACTTTGTTGTTGTTGTTGTTCTTGTTTAGACAAGGTCTCACTACGTAGTACAGGCTGGCCTTGAACCCACGGTGATCCTCCTGCCTCAGCTTTCCAAGTGCTGAGATCACAGGCAAGGGCCACCACACCTGGCTTTAAAGCTCTTACTGACTTGGGCCTAGGTGCATGAATCAACATCTATCTCTACTAATAATTCATCAGCCTGCATTGGGCTTGTATTTTCAGCCTGTAAAAAGCTTTTCAAAGCCTGAGTTATCCAAAGGTAACTTGCTTTTCCCTCAGACTATCAGGAATACTCTAATGACATGATCACTTTCCCCACAAAGTTACTCCCTTCTTCCCGCACATACCTCCCTCTAGCTGCTTCCTCCAATCTCAAGGGGATGAACAGTCTGCTACACAAGTGTGTTTTCTCTGGCCAATTACAGGGAAGAGCATAAGATGATACAGAGCATCTGAGAAGCAACTGAAGAATGCCTATGAAAACTCTATGAATAATCTTTGACGCCAAAATTATTCTTCCATATTTCTTTCTTTCTTTTTTCCAGTACCAGGGATTGAACTCAGGACCTAACACTTGCCAGGCAGGCATGGACATATATATTTCTTCATTCACTGTCTTATATAATTTGACTTTATGAGTGGTTTCCTAGAATTGCTTTATATATTCATACATACTTATCATTCATCACAAAGGTGTTCAAAATGGTGAAAAACTGAAACATGTTAAGTTTCTGAAGGGTCAGGTAATCAATATAGGACAGTTTTTATATAATATAGACATTAAAAATGATAAGGTTACCCCCTCATCAAATTATCCACAAATTATTAAATGAATGAAGTATGATTAGTTCAACTTTTTTTAAGAAAAAATGTATAGGAAAAGAGAAATGTTTGGGAAGATGTTTTAAAGTTCTAAGAGGTTATCTGTGAATGGTGAAAAATGAGGCTTTGACTCCTATGCTTTTTCACAGTGCTTAAATTTTTATAGTGAATGAGTACCATTTTTTCATAACTAGACATCCAAGAATAGTCACTGGGAGGTTCCTTTTATTTTTATTTTTTCCAGTGCTGGGGATCAAACCCAGGGCCTTGAGAATACTAGGCAAGTGCTCTACCACTGAACTGAAGTCCCAATGCCTTTCTTAGAGGTTCTTAAAAATATGTGCTATCTGCTCTTACTCCAATGAAGGTTTGTACTTGAAGTCCTATTTACTGCTATATCCTACATCAGAGAGTACATACCTTAAAGTTTGTGGGCTGGATGGTCTCTACTATAGACTCACACAGATCTGGCTGTTGGGTAGGTGATGGAGCTAGCTGCCCTGTGTCTCTTGTCACCCCGTAAGTTGCCTAAGCTTATTCACATTATGGTGGCTGAAGTATAACCAAGAGCAGCAGGAGAGAGCAGTCCTTAATCTGGAGTAACTTTCAAGCTTCTGACTGCACCTCATTTGCTAGTATCCTAAGAACCAAACAAGTCATGAAGTCAAGCCAAGATTCCAAGGCTGGAGAAATAGTTACCACCACCTGATGAAAGGAGTTGTCATTGCATTACTCAGGGGTATGCTTACAGGGTGGGGAATGACTTGTGGCCATTTCTGCAATATAACAAACTCCAACAATCTTGTCTCTGGTCCAGTCTTCTTTAGGAACTTCTCCCACTCAAGAAAGTGACTGTTTTACACAAAAGATTTTTGTACCTTCCCTAATCCAAGTCCACTCCTAGATCTTTTTAGCCAACAAACATCAATCTCAGTGCATCTTTTCCAGACACAGGACTGTAATTCTTTTTCTCACCTGCATTCAATTGTTACTCATTCTGGAAAAGTGAGTCGGGCAGCTATTTATAAATCTGCTCAAAATACTTCTCCACTCTCTGAGTTCCCTCTTTAAAAACCTGTGCTTAAATTATTAGCTTGTATCACTTCCCATTCACTGAATTTTCACTGTTTTCCATGTGTTTACTTTCAGGCCTTTGAAAAATGAAGATTCTAAAACTAAGACAGTTCCCATGGTGATACATTGGTCCCTTTGATCCTCTTCACTCTCACAAGGCTACTGAACGAACCACCCAGATAGCTGAAGCTCATTATAATCCCTTCTGTGAAGAGGGATCTCATTTACCCTTCCTCCCCCAACAGCATATGACACTGCTGTCAACTTTTAAAAGAAAGACTGATCTTGCTCAACAGCCATCACTGATGGAGATATTGAGAGACAGCTGAGTACAGGAGAAAGCACAGTACATGCAGAGCCAGAATGTCCAATCCTTCAGATCCAGTCTCTACCACTATGGGTGGGACCTGGACAAGTAATTTGCATTTGTGATATAGAACAGATAGGCTGCTGCATGTCCATTCCTGTCTGCCCACAGTTGTGTGCTTTGCGTGCTGTAGGAAGGGACCATGAGGTGTTCAGAGATTAGTGGACTCACCATGATATGGCAGTGAAAGACATATCTCAGTCCAAATCTCTTTTGTTTTTTTCTCAGTAGTAAGTTAATCCAGGGTCTTCTCTCTGAGCTACATCCCCAAGCCCATTTTATTTATTTATTTATTTTTTTGGTTGGGGGGTACCGGGGATCGAACTCTGGACCTTCCACTTGCAAGGCAGACAGCAGAACCACTGAGCTAAACCCCAGCGCCTTTATTTTTTATTTTGAGACAGGTTTTTCCTAAGTCGCTCAGTTGCCCAGACTGGGCTCAAACATGCAATCCTCATGCCTCTGCCTCCCACAGTGCTGGAATTACAATCATGTTCCACCACACCGAGCTCAAATCTTCCATTTATAATTCTCAACAAAAAAAAATGATGTAAGAAGAAAAATGTCTTAAACATTTTTCAGTTTCTGAGCTTAATAAGCAGAAAATGTATAGTAACGCTAGTGACCCACAGGCTCGTTTTGTTATCCAGACCATCCCTGTCTGCAGCACCAACCAAGCCCTGATTGATTCCTACAGAATCCAAAGTCTAATACGGGTCCATTGGCAATACGACTTCCCACATCTCATCCTTGACCAACAATAATTCAAAAAGCATTTGGAAAGCTCAGCTCTCTAACGAAAAGAAAGAAATTGATAATGAAGCTGTGGAGTGACAGCTGACCACCACCTTGGCAAGAGAACCTCTGGAGGGAGAAAAATAAGAGAGCAGAGAGCAAAGAAGTCGATCTTTCCACAAAAGACAAAAGTGACTTTATTCTGGCTTATATCACTTGGTTGTTTATTTTTGTTCCTTAAAAATGGCAAGAGAAACATGGTACTGTGGCACACACGTGGAACCTGAGCACTCTGAAAGGCTGTGGAGGATAATCGAAAGTTTGAGTCCAGCCTGGGCAACTTAGTGAGACCCCGTCTAAAAAGAAAAAGAAAAGGCTGGGGATATAGCTCAGTGCAAAGGACAGGGTTCAATTCCCAGGACCCACCCCTAAAAAAATAAAACAAGAGAAAACTAAACCGAATCAGTCTAAATTCAAGTTGATTGCAAACACAGACTGTCATTTGGGTGATCATGAGAGAATTAAACTCTTTGAACCTTGGAATACTCATCTATACAATAAGGACAATTATCTTTATAATATCTGATAATACATCAGTACCCCATGGAGAGCACTCCAACAATAAGTAAATAAATGACATACTCTACACGACTTGGTTTTTGTATCCCAGCTTTCTTCAGAAGAGATAAAGAGAGAATTTTGTATCTCAGGTCTGCCAGGCCTTGCCTGTACAATAACTTTAATCCTCAATTCTGTTTATCTTCCATTTCACACATGAAGAATGTGAGGCTCAGAGAAGTTAAGCAAGTAGACCAAGATCACGAAGCCAAGCAGCAGGTCTTCCTGACTCCCTGAGTCATTGCCCAGATGGCACAGGCTACTCAGCGTGGACTAAAGCAGAGTGGGGCTCTGTACCCTGTCAGGACTGTTCCTCCTACAGGGACACTGCATTAGAGCCTGGCTGGGGGTCTTAGGCCAGGGGACCTGGCCTGACTGCTGGAGGAATCTGGCACCCTGGGGAGCCATGTTTGCTCTACCGTGGTGCAGTCTGCACTGATGAGCAGGCAGAGGATGCAGCTCGGGCTCTAATAAAGTCCGCAGATGCTGAGGACATGTTGTAAATACCAGTGGGTGGGAGTGACCAGGAGGGTGGAGGAGAGACAATAAGCCTGCTCTGGCCACTCAGAGCTGGGGAAAACATGGGCAAGGAAAGCCCCGTCCACTGGGGTTTGTGTGGAAACAACACCACCCAGACACTCTGCAACAGGCAAAGGTTTGTGGCAGCAAATGTGGCCCTGATGCCATAGGGAGAACTGCCAGGACAGATGACGCAGTGAGCAAGAGCAGTTATCCACCAGCAAGTGTTTACAGAGCCCCTCCCGGTACATGAGGCTACAGTGAGAGTATGAGTCCAAGGTTCTGTCCCTGCTCACCAAATTACAGCATTATCAACGTTAACCATTCAGAATCCTGATTCCTCCACTTACTTGCTGGTGACTGGGACATTCGGTAACACTTTTAAGCTCTACTTTCCTCATCTGCAAAATGGGTATAATACTCAGTACCCTCCACGTTATGAGGATTAAGTTATGCAATATGTGTTAAAAAACAAAACACTTGGCAGTGCTCAGCTCAGCCAAGCCCTTAATAAAGGGTGGCTGCTAATGTTATTACTGTCGAGCCTCTCCTGTACGCCCAGGCACCGGGCTTGATGATGTCCACATAGCAGCAACAAGCAGAAGACACATTTACCCAAGATATCTAAAATCAATTTTATTATTTGTCAAGGTCTGGGTAGGATTAATGGAATAACAATGGATTCTGAGACATCCAGAACTGATCCTAAGGATTTAGTTCCTCCCTGCCACGCATCTGGACCAGACAGAGCACAAGAAGATGCCACCACCAGTAGTAGCTGGAGCTGGACCATGGACAGAGGGATGCAGACATTGGCCAGAACCACACGGAAGCAAGGGAGCAGTGAGGGGAGCCTCTTCCTCCTCCATCTCCTGCCACAAACTCCCATGGGCTGAATTCCAGGGTAAGATGGAGGGCAGGGGTGCATTATGGGCAGCCTCCTGGACACCAGTGGAGTACTGCAAAGAAGGGCAGGGTAAGGGTTCAGGGGTGAGGAACAAAGAGAAGAATCAGCTCAGGCTCCACACTTATTTATTAGTCTCATTAACCCTGAAAAGCTTGGTGTCACTATCTTTGTGTTTCAGGTGAGGGAATTTTTTTATTATTTTATTATTTTTATTAGTACACATTTACAGTACATAATGATTACATTTGCTGTGGGTAATTGGTACATGTACATAACACATGTCAATTCCTTCCCAAATGAGGGCACTTGGATCAGCACTCTTAGACACCCAGCTAAAAGTATGGCAAAGCCTCCACTAGTACCTAATTCTAACCTACCATATAGTCTCGATGACCCGTGGCCATGCCAGTGCTGAGAAAACAGATGTGAAGGCCCCTTGTGGTCCATCTTTTTTAGGGAAAGATTTTCTGCTGAAACCAAAAGGTTGCATAGAATTCTAAACTAATTTGAGCTAAAGAATGACCTGTAAAAAGAAGTAAAAACAGCCGGGCACGGTGGCACACACCTAAAATCCCAGAACTCTGGGAGGCTGAGGTAGGAGGATTGAAAGTTCAGGCCCAGACTGGGTGACTTAGTGACTTAGTGTGAGATCTTATCTTGATTGTTTTTAAAGGGTTGAAGACACAGCTTAGTATGAAGGCCCTGGTTCAATCCCTAGTACTGCAAAAAGCAAACAGACAAAACGAGAAGCAGAATAACGTGGAGCCCATGTGTCCTTCTGGGTAAGGGAGTGACTGTCCAACCTCCCACGGACCCCTCCTGGAGCATCTTCACACTCCCACAGAGGCCCAGCCGGCAGAGTGTAGCTAGTAGGCCTGGCTTTCATTTGTTTGTTTGGTTGGTTTTTTTTGGTGCCGGGGATCAAACTCGGGTCCTTGCGCTTGCGCAGCAAGCAGCAAAACCACTGAGCTAAAACCCCGGCCCCTGGCTTTCATTTGTACAGCACTACCCACCTCTTGACATGTATCCCCACATTTTGATAAGAGACTTAATTCACTTAATCATCATTAAATCCTTTAAACAAACATGGGTGCTACCCTCAAAAACTTCCCACCATCCTGCCCCGTCAGTGACTTAGGTACTGACGACTTCAGCAAGGTGGCAGTTGCTAAGGCAGAGAAAGAACCAGATGTTTAAGAACAGAAAGTCAGGCGTGATGGTACGCGCCTGTAATCCCAGCAGTCTGGGAGGCTGAGGCAGGAAGATCAGAAGTTCAAGTCCAGCCTGGGAAATTTAGGGATTTAGAAAGACCCTATCTCAACATAAAAATAAAATAAAATGAGCTGAAGATGTAGCTCAGAGCGAAGGTATAAACCCCAGTACTGCCAAAAAAAAAAAAAAAAAGAGCAGAGAGAAGAGCTAGCAACCCAGTAGGATGCTGGAATGGACTCTGGCCTGTTTTGCAGCGCCAACTGTTGCTTAGCTCTTCCTAAACTAGGCTGCAGTGACTTCACATTGCTGAATGAAAATCAGCCCTGGTAAAAGTAACCAGCAAAGACTATAAATAAAGCCATGTATGTTTTTTGGAGGGACAAGGATTGTTCAACGTTTACCAGCACACAACTGCCTAGAGGGCTTTCCAGAGGATGAAGCCTATGAGGCAGGCTAACCCCTTCCCATGCCCTGTGAGCTTCATCTGCCCAGTCACGGCCCTGTCCTCCCCACCCCACAACTCCTTCATGCTGCTTCCTCTTTTCTACCCGCAAAGTTCTTATTTCTGGTGGGTCTCCAGGAAAACCTTTCTGTGCCAACTCCTGCCCAGGTCCCAATGCCAGCTGCATGACCTTGGCCTGTCCCTGCCATCTCTAAACCTTGTTCTCCTGGGGTGTAAAATGGGGGAAATCCAAGCCACCCAGTCTCCTCCACAGGCTTGAGGGAATGAAAGAGGATGGTCCCAGGGCCACACAGGAGAGGTGAGCAGTAACAAAGCACACAGTGAAAGGCTGGACGCAGGCTGGAAGCGAGCTCAGAAACCATCGCAACCAACCTTCTCAGCTTACGAAGGAGAAGGCTGAGGAGCTCACAGTGGGTGTGTTCCTTGGCTAGATCACTGAGGGCGGTGGGAAAACATGAGCCCCAGGAGTGTCCCAGAAGACCTCTCATTTCCCCGCCGCGGACATGTGGGAACCACCAGGCCAGACCTCCCAGGAATGAGAGGCTGGAACCAGTGCAGAAGTAACACCTTCTCAGTGGTGGGTCATCTTCAGGGGAGAGGGAGGGAGGTGCATCACTGCCCCACAAAGAACCCAGGAGGAGAGGCCCCCCCCTTTTTTCCTGTACTAACAATTGAACCCAGGGCCTTCACACTGAGCTCCATCCCTAGCTCCTTTCTTTTTTTTTTTTTCTTAAATTTTGAGAAAAGGTCTGACTAAGTGGCTGAGTCACCCAGGCTGGGCTCAAGCCTGTGATCTTCCTGCCTGAGCCTCCCACAGTGCTAGGAATACAGGCATGCGCCACTACAGCTGGCAGGATGGGCCTTTTAGTGTGTGACCTCGCGTGGTGGCATGGCCTGCGGTGTTTCCCCCCGGCTGCTTCCTATTTGAGGCGGTAAGGAAGGAAGGAGCATGCAAAACTGAAAGAGCCAGTCTAAGAGAAGAGCTGGAGTATGAGGGACTCTGGGGACAGAGCTCTGCAGGCAGCTCTGCCTAGGCTCAGGTGAGATGGGGCAGCACAGGTAGCACTGAAGGGAGGGAAGCACCAGACCAGGGAGTCTTAAATCTGCCCATGGGAGAGGAGCTCCTGGAGCACAAGGGCATCAACAAGAGCCAAACCAGAAGTGGACACCACCGGGCTGAGGAGTGAAGGACCCTGCCAAGGCCTCAGAAAATGGGATGGAGGCAGGGGCTGCAGCTCTCAGCATTTTTCTCAAAGGAGCTCAGAAGAAGAATTCAAATGTTTTTAACCATTTTCTAATTATAAAAGAACCGCATCAATACACTCTCAAAGCAAATAACGCCGACATTATATACAAAGCAGAAACTTCCCTTGAGATCTACCCATCCCACCATTCTCACTAAAGCCCATTTTACTGAGCATAGATGCTCATGGGGAAATATGTGGATTTATGGGCAGGCATGGTCTTATTTATATTAAAGTGATCAACCATGAACACTAATCCGAATCTTTTGGGGAAGCAGTCCTGGAAATTGAACCCAGGGTCTTCACACTGAGCTATGTGCCCAGCCCTTTTTTATTTCTTGAGACAAGTCTGCCTAAGTTGCTAATTTGGCCAGACTGGGCTCAAACTTGGAATCCTCCAGCCCCAGCCTCCCAGAGTGCTGGTATTACAGGCAAGTGTGCCACAATGGCCAGCACTAATCTGAATCTTAACTGTTTCAACCAGAGATCACAGCACTGATAGTCGCCATGTGCTTTGTAAACTGCCCCCTACAATTCCCTACCCTGGGGAAGTAATTGATTATCTAACATTCTCTCATTGAAAGACACTTTTGATTGTTGCCAGTGCTTCATTTCCAAACAGTGCAACAATACATAAGCCTGTTAACCAGGAAGCAAAAGTAAATCATATTTCATTTATATTTTCTTTTTATATGTCTTTTCATGCATATATTATATTTCACTGCATGGATTTATGATATAAACATGGCCAACTACTCTTTTCAGAGGTGAGAAGCTCTTGGGAAAAGTAGGCACCTCACCCTCTGACACAGTCCTTGATCTAAAAGCCATCTGGGCTAAGGCCTTAAAGAAATACTGTCAGGAACATTGACTGCTTGAGCCTGAGATGGACCCAAAACCTTAATAAGTCATTTCCGTCTCCCCTTCAAGGGGTTTGTATATTCTTCGCGCCCTTAGTCATCGTTTGGGTGAGTCCTACATATTTATCCTTTTTTCTTTTTTTCATCTGTCCTCATAAATCAGCCCCTGCAGCCTCCTAATCAAAGCCAGCTTTTCAAACGAAACTGTAACCGGGTGTTTAACTAACTAAATATTGTTTTTTTCCCCCAGCCCTGACAGAGAGGGTGGGATGCCGCCTTGACAATTGTCCTCTCCTTGGCGACTCCAGGAAACCACGTGCTGTGGCCGAAACTTGCTAACAGAGCCCCAGGTGGGCTGCAGGCCCCCGGCTGTGGGTTGAGGGGTTCCGCAGCTGGGTCTTCGTCCTTCACTGTCTGGATCTCGGCCGGCTAGCCCTGGGATCCTGGGAAGTAGGTCATTCTTACCACAGCTACTCCTAACAGAGGAGGAGGAGAAAAACAAAGTACGAAGATGCCCAGCTTGGTACTCACGGCCCCTCAGAGCTTGCCCACTGAACTCTCCTTCCCCGGCCTGCCACCATTGTGCTGCAGTGGCTTTGGGAGAAGATGGGGGGGCCTGGCACCTGTTGCTCCACCTCTAGTCTTGCTTCCTGGCCTCAGGGGCTGCTCCTGCGGCTCAGGAGTTTCAAGGCAGTGTGTTCGTCCCGAAGCCTGCCCTGGGACCTCACCTGAACCTACCCATGATCATCCAATCACTCGCATTGCCTATAGTGGTGACTTTCAAAGCCTGTTTCCACACTAGCATCATCAGGGTCAGGTGGGAACCTATTAGAATCCCAGATTCTCAAACCCCAGCCACACCTACTAGCTCAGAGTTTGTGGAGTGGGACCCAGCAGTTCGTTCTAACCAGCCCTTTGGGTGACTCATACATGCTAAGTCAGAGCAGCACTGACGCCTAGGACAATGTCCAAGCTCCTAGCTCAGACACTCCAGGCCTCCATGCTACTCCCCCACAAGCCCTCCAGCTGCATCTCCTACTGCTTCCCCCACAGACCCCTGCACTACCCGGAGCAACCATCATGCCAGATAGCTCCCCTGTCCTGTGCTTACTGTCCCTGGCATGTCCTCACCCACTCATATGAAATATCTGACACCTATGTTTAGATCCTTGCTCAGTGTCCTCTATAAAGTCTTCTTTGTCCTCTCTAAGAGGACATAAAATAGCTAATATCTACAGAGTACTATTCTAAGAATCAGGAATAGAGAAATACTCGTTGAGATAGAAATATAGAGAGTTGTATAGAACTATATAGAGAATTGTGCACTTTAAACTATATATACACATATATTCATGTATTGTTTTGGGTTTTGCTTTTTATTTTGTTTTTGCTGTTTTGTTTTTTGAGACAGAGTCTTGCTATGTAACCTAGGCTGGCCTCAAGCTCCCTTCTGCTAGAATTACAGGTATATGCCGCCACACCTGGCTTACACATATATTTATATTTATACTTCTCAACAAGATATAAAGAATGTATTACTATGAAGTACGTATGTGCATGCATATATATATATACATATATATATATATACACAGAGTCTGCCAAAAAAGTATACATTTTTCATCAGTTCACCATACTAAGAAATGTCTGGAGGGCCAGGGATTTAGCTCATTGGTTTTGCCGCCTGCTGCACAAGAACATGGACCTGAGTTCGATCTCCGGTACAAAAAAAAAAAAAAAAATGAAAACAAAGAAATGTCTGGAAGCTCATGACCACCACTCTGAGCACCTCTTGTAATTGTAGAGGCCAACAGTCACTTGTATTAATCTCATGATATTACAATAAATTTAGTATTAAAATATTCATACAAGTTTTTCTTTTCTTGATGTATAGATTTTTTTGGTGGACTTTACTTATATTCTATATATGAGTCCTTCTTTGTCTTTTTCAGCTGAGTTTAGTGGCATTGAGAATGTATTTTTCCTACTTAGCTTTTCCTATTTAGCCGTGTGACCTGGAACAAGTATCTAAGCTCTCTAGAGAGCCTCTGTTTTGTCATCTATATCCCTCATTTTACAATGAAGAAACAGAGGCCCAGAGAGCTTAAATAATCTCCAAGTTAGTAAGTGGCAAAGCTGGGTTTGATGTCCTGGGTCCTGACTGGTTTATTCTATTGCTCCCTGTGATACACCCAGCCCTGTGGTCTTCTTAGTTCCTTAGCTAAGGTCCTTGGAACATACCCACTCCCACTGCCCATGACAGCCTTTCATACGTATGGAGAAAATGCTCAAGTCCTACCCAAGACTGCTGCTCCCCAGGCCAACACTCACTGTTCCCTCAGCTGGACCATGCAACCTGGCCTCATCACCACAATGCCAGCCCCAGCGCCACAGCTGGCTTGGAAAGAGAGTGGCTTCCTCATGTCCTCTCATTGCATTTCTCCTATTCCCTGCTTCAGACTGCAGGGTCAGGCCTCTGCATCAGGAATGATGACACGACATGCTTTCTTAGAAATCTCATTTTCTAAAGGCATTTCCTATTAATTTCCTTCCTTACTGGAGCCCCTCCCAGCCTCCTTCATGTCAAAAAGAGAAAGTATTAGAAAGAAAGAAAGAAAGAAAGAAAGAAAGAAAGAAAGAAAGAAAGAAAGAAAGAAAGAAAGAAGGAAAGAAAGAGAGAAAGAAAAAGAAACCTGCCTTTTTCCAAGCTCAGACTGGCAAGAGCCTTCTTGCTGCCTTGAGTGGCAGATCTGCAGCCTGGGACCCCTAGAGATGAGCTGCTCTACCAATGCTTCCCAAAGTCATGGGCCTGGAACCATCTCTGGAAATCCAACCAGCTAAACTCCTCTTCTAATTCTACCTCACCACCTAGTGGGATTAGTGGACGAGGTGTTTCTCTTCAGGAAATTGTCCGGTATGAATAGATCTTCCTCAGGACTGCAAAAACCACTTCCCATCTTGTGTCTCTTAGAAAGTCTGTGTCTTTTCTTCCTGCTGCTGCAGCCCTCCAACACCCCACTTCTCACTGACCAGGGTTTGAGTAAGAGCTTCGGAGTCAGATGGCCTTGAATGTGAACTACAGTTCCTTAAAAACTGCCTGGCTTTGAAACACACTCTTCACCTCTCTGGGGCAGTGTTTTCATTTGGAATAAGGGTAATCTATATGAGTTGCGTAGGGCTGCCATAACAAATCGTCATAAACTTCATGGTTTAAAACAACTGAAATTTATTCTTTCACAGTTCTGGAGGCTCGATGTCCTAAATCAAAGTATTGATATGCCCATGCTTCTACTGATATATATAAATTACCCTTAGCTTATGATGGGTCATGTCCTATAAACCCATTGTAAACCAGAAATGCTGTGAGGTGATGATGTATTTAATATACCTAAGCTTTGGAACATCACAGCTTAGTCTGGTCTGCCTTATACATGCCCAGAACATTATATTGGCCTAGAGTTAAGCAGAGTCATCTAACACAATGCCTATTTTATAAAAAAGCATTATTATTTCATAATAAAACATGGGAATAACTCATGTAATTTTCAAAATACTGTACTGACAGTGAAAAAGAGACTGGTTATAAGGGTATGACTTGGCAGCAGGGTAAGCTGAAAAAATCTAAAGTTGAACCATCTTAAATTGGAGACCATCTGTACAGGAAGGAATCCTTCCTGGCCTTCTCTATCTGGCTTCTTGGAACCAGGTTCCATCATTCTAGTCTCTGACTCCATTCTAGTCTCTGACTCCATCTTCATATGACCTTCTTTTTTTCTTTCTGTGAGTCTCTGTCTGTCTGTCTGCCAGTCTGTCTGTCGGTCTGGTCTTTCTATATAGTCCAGGCTGGCTTTGAACTCACTAGGTAGCCCAGGTTGAAATCAAGATCCTACTACCTCAGCCTCCTGAGCACTGGGATTTCAGGTGTGCACCTAGCTTTCAGTGTATGTCTCTTATAAGAACACTTGTCATGGATTTAGAGCCTGCTGGATAACCTAGGATGATCTCATCTCAAGAGCCTTAATTTAATGACATCTACAAAGACATTTTTCCAAATAAGGACATATTCATAGATTTGGGGTGGTGGTGGTCAGGGTGTAGACCTATCGTTTTAGGTCCACATGTGGATTCAACATGCTACAAATACCTCCTTTATAGGATTGTGGCATGGTTGGAATAAGACCATGAACAGAAAGAGCCTAGCCAACTGTCAGGCACAGAGTGTACCCTACAAGACACAGATGGAGCGCCCTTCTTTCCTCTCTCTCTCTACTCCCCACCCTGCCTCACTCCTTGCTCTCCTTCCTTAAAAGCTGGCCTCAAGCTGGCTGCTTACAGTTTGCCCAAGACCAGTAATGGTCAGGTAACATCCTGTAGGTGATCGTGACCCTGTAAACATCTCCTTCCATACACAGATCCATCTGATTCAGATCAAGAGGCCAAAGAAGAAGGGATGGCAGCATTTATATCAAAGAACCGATCAGCTCCAGCTGCCATAGAGAACTGCCTAGCCAAGCCTGGAGCATGCTGGGCTGCTGTAATGAGTTTCTGCAGAGAGGCAGTGGTCAGACCTGTGGGCACCTGTGTGTGCACATATGCACACGTATGAGGATTTGTGGGGTGAGGATGGAAAAGATCTCTGTGTCTAAGTTGATGCAAGCCTGGTTCTCCCACTTCTGGGCTATATAAACTTTGTCAGTCACTTCCGGTCCCTCAGCCCCATCGTGGGTGGATGTTAGCTGGCTTCAGTGATGGAGAAGGAGGAGCATAGAGTTATACAAACAACTGCATTCTCTCCTCCAGTCAGGGCACAGGAGGAGTCCTGTTAATGAGAACAGGCTATATGCCTAAGGCCTCCGAGCATCTCCCAATCCTATCATATAGGCTGTGATTTTCCTAGAGAATGGGCAGTTGGTTCATTCATTCTTTTATTCCTCAACAAACATTCGTTGAGCCTCTTCATGAGTCAGAGCTATCCATACCCTTGGGACACAAGTCAGACAAGACCTGCCCCTGCATAGAGGAACACACTGACCATAAGAGGAGACAGCACATTAGAAGATCACTCAGGTCCAGCCAGTTCTACTATGGGGGCAGAGGAGGAGGGAGGAGGCTGGCTCTGGAAGGAAAAGCCACTATGGCTTCAGAGAGGAAACACTGTCTGGACTTTGAGGGAGGAGAAGTTTACCTGGCACCAGGGCATTCCCAGTAGAGAAAGTTGCAGGACTCAAGAGCCTGGGGGACTGGAGAACTTCAAAGCATCCACTGAGGAAATGGGGAAAAGTTTGGTGTGAGCAGGTGGTGAGACCAGAGAGGTAAGTCGGATCAAAAGAAAAAGGGTCACATGGCCAAGCCAAGCAGTATAGACAAAGAGAACCAGAGACAGACCTTCCTCTGACCATAGCATCCAGCTGGCTGCAGGTCAACCACATCCGATTCATCAGGAGCTTGTTAGAAATACAGATCCGAAGGCCCTATTGGGCTCTGCACTGGACCTACTCCTGGGGAGCACTGAGCATGAGTGCCCAAGAATCTGTGGTTTGTTTTTTGTTTTCTCAGGCAAGGTCTTGCCATGTAGTTCAAGTTGAACTTGAACTCACTAGGTAGCCAAGGCTGGCCTTGAACTCATGGCAATCCTCCAGCATCCTAAGTGGTAGGATTACAGGTGTGTGCCACCAATGCCCAGCTGGGAGTCTGTGTTTTGCTGAGCTCTCCAGGGGACCCTACAGCAATGTGGAGTTTACAAAGCACTGGTTCAGCCATTTAAGGAGCACCTACTTTGTGGCAGGCACCAGGCCACATTCTTTACACATTTTACCATTTTTAATCCTCACAATCATCCTCATAACCACCCTAGCAGGTGGCTGTGTCGTTCATTTGTAGATGAGGAAACTGAGACACATAGAGGAAAAGTAACTTACCTGAGGACATGAAGCTACTACTGTAAGTAGCAAATCTGGGATTCAAACCCTGGAGGTGAGACCCTCAGGCCCACACTTTCAGGCAGAGACTGTGTACATGAGGAGCAGTCACGTTTCTTGCCAGGGAATGGAGGAGAATGACAGAGAAACTGAGATTGTTCTGTAAATAAGCAGCAAGATCAGTTGACCTTAATATGTCCAGGAAGGGAGCAAAGAGAGACAGGAAGACCCTCAGATTCTGAGGTCGAATAAGTAGAGACACTGGTGATTCCCTAACGCAAGGATATCAAGAGAACACTGAGATTTGCAGTGCATTCAGGAAACATCACAGACAGAAAATATGCCCTGGAGAAGTGGAAAAGAAAAGGCTCTTCTCTACCTCTTGGTAGGTGGCATAGCCACAGATACACTGAATAAGATAAAAAAATATTTGACTCAAATGGCTACAGCCTACAAGTGTCAACCATCAGGGGCTTTATCACAGGATCTACAAGTGTGAAAGGAGGGGCCCAGCTTGGGGACAATGAGCAACAGTGAAAAGAGCCCAAGTCTTTGGAGCTAGTCTCACTCCTGAGGTTGTACAAACTTGGCCTTGATGTGACCTTTCTCTGGGTCTCTGCAAGAAAAGAGGACAAAATGTGCTTTCATGGTAAAGAGGTGACAGACACATGAATAGGGCAGAATCTAAAGCTTCTGAAATGTCCCAAAGCAAAGATACAAGTGCTGGTTTACCTGCTCCCAAGACAAGAACACTCTTTCGGTTCCTATTTGGGCAAAGCTGAGCATAAATCATTCTTTGAAAAGGTGTCATAGGTGCCCTTCCTTGTCAGGGCTCAAACCCTTTCCAAACACCACCTGGTTCATCCTGGTTTGCCAGAGAGAAAACCTGGACAGGTGGCACTTTTTTGTGCCACTGAGCAAATGAGGCTCGGCTCCAACTTAAAAGACACGGGCTGGCTCCTGAGGGACCTGTTACTGGCTGTAAGCTCCCCTGCCATGTGGGCTGGTGGGGAGAGGGCAGAGCTGGGAGCCGAAAACGTGTGTGCAAATGACTGCAAAGTGCAGTTCTAAAGCCAGAAAGGGGATGGGGAGAAGATTCATTAAAGAAAGTTACAACAAAGGAGTCTCTCTCAAAGGGGAGACTCCGAAGTTTCACTTGTTCCCTGTAGGTTTGTTAGGGCACTGAATCCTTTTGGTGTTTCAAAATAGAGATAAGATACAAAAATAAAAAATTTTAAAAATGGTGCTTAAGAAGTAGAAATCATCTGATGTGGTCTCTCTTTCGTTTTAATAAGAAGGGAGAGGAAAGAAAAAAGAAAGGGAGAAGGAAAGAGAAAGAAAAAAAATGAGGAAAGGAGGAAGAGAAGAGAGCGAACAGCTCGGGGAGTTCGCGAAATCCCGGCTTCCTACTCGGAGAGCCCAGCAACTTTCCGCAGCGGCAGCGGCGGGGCTCAGAGCTTTTAAGGGTTTCTAATCCTGGAAGGCTGTCTGACATCACCCCGTTTCTTGTCGGCTGATGTTTCGTACAAGCCTCTCATTTCCTCAGTGTTTTTAGAGCCACCAATTACTGCAACAATCTCGTGTTTATGTTTTCTCTCTCTCTCTCCTGCCTGGCTGGCCCTCCGCCTGCCTGGGAGGCTCAGCTTCCCCCCCACCACCACGCACACAGCCCGCAGAGGGTGGGTGGGGGGAGCGCGTGGGGGGGGGGGGGCCTGGATCGGGCCTGGAAGAAAAAGGGAGGGGTCCCCCTTAATTTTTTTTCATTGACTTCAGCACCATGTGATCAGGAAGTCTGGCCTCCCTCCATTTCCCCTCCCAACTAAAGGGAAACATTGTGTAGCAGCCGCCGGGGCCACTGGTGGGATGGCCTTAGCTGCCTGACGTAGCGAGATAAAAATAACCGGCATATTTAAGGCAGGAGCAGGAATCCCGGCGTTCACACGCGGCCTGGTCAGTTCTCAGACCGCCCGACAAAGCAGCCTGCCTAGAGGCTCCGGCGCTGCGCTGCCGCGCACTGTGGCCAGGCTGCCGCTCCACTGAGCGCGACCTCGACCTTGACCTTAACCTCAGGCCTCGATGCAGAGCCTAGGAGAGCCCCCTGGGTCCACTGCAGCCTGGCCCAGTGCGCGGGGCTGAGCCTGGGTTCTTTCTGTGTCCTGCCTCCCAATAGATAGGAAGGGAGGATGCAGGACACTGTAGGGTGGAGGGACACCTGATGCTGAGGGGACTGTTAGCGAGAGAGCCTCTGTCTCAGCAAAGTGACAACAAGCTGCCACCAAAAAATCGGCCAACCTCCAGCCAAGTCCCCAGCTCCACAGACCACACTATGTACAAATTCTCAAATCAAGTTCCCCCTCCATCCCCTTTTCCCAATGCAAGCTGCATATTGCAAAGATTTGCAAACATGTGGCAGAGCTGGAAACAAGAAGCATTTACCAAGGCCAAGCTTACCAGAGAAAATGGAGAAAATCCAGGCAAAAATCTGGTAGTTTCAGAGCATGTTAATTTCCCAGGAACATTTGTCCAGCCAACGCCCCGACGGGTTCCCTCCAGTCCCCTCACCACTACCACCACCTCTGACCTATCCAGGGATCCAGAAAATAGAAACGGAAGTGCTCCTTGTGTCCCCAACGACCTCATATCCCAGGATCTTAGGAGCAAAACCCACTGTGAACCATACTGATGTGTTTCCATCTTCGCCCACATTTAAATTTCAACTCATCCTGCAAAGGAGGTTCTGCTATCCTTAATTTACCCAAAGGGAAACTGAGCCCCAGGGAGATGAAGCAAGGCACAAGCAGTGCTTTCCCAGCTACTCAGTAGCCTCCCTCCCTTGCATCTACAGTGCCACATTGATTTCTCATTCTGGAAACCACCTCCCTTTTGTTCTTCCCCCTCCATAAATAAAGTTAATGCCAAGCAAAAACAAGTGAGCTTTCTACTGACCTGTGGGATTTCAGTTTTGCCCTTGCTGTGGGCCACAAAGAAGTTTTTACTTACAATTAATAAGGTAAGGGAAATCTCCTTACCTTCTGATTTCTAAAGTAACAAGATGCTTCAAAATTTCTGGCAAGAGTTGTTCACCTAAAAGCCAGATGTGCTGGTAGAAAATGAATGGACATTCACCCCTAATTCTTTTGGTATTACAAAGATGAGTTATTTATCTAAGTGGAAGAGGCAAAGAACTTTCACTTAAAGAGATGTGGGGATTTAACCAGCACGAAGGATGGAGATTTCAGGGTACAGAGTAGTTTTGCTGGATTCCCAGCACCCAGCACAATGTCTAACAAAGTGCTCAACCCATAGCTGTTGGACTGCATAAACAGGTAGGTTGTGGAAGTGAGGCATGGCACTTAAGATTATGTCTGTTGGTCATGTCTTTAGTGACCCTAGAAGCAAAATCTCCTTTGGTCCTCATATTAGCTCTGGGAGGTAGGTGACATTAGTATCCCTGCCATGCATATAGGGAAATTACAGTACAGAAAGTAATGTGCTCACGGTAACACAGCTAGGAAGGATAAGTACAGAAGTTGAACTCAGATACTCTGCTTCCTGAAGCCAAGGCTACTAGGCTAAAAGGTGACCCATGAGATATCAAAAGAAAGGACACCTGTTTACTAAGTACCTCCTTGACTCAAGTTCCATGCTTCTTCGCAGAGAGGGGATCATCCATCACAGGCCCCAGGACTCCAAAGAGGTCAGTCAGGAAACAAGAATGGACTGCAGCCTCCTTGAAGGGAGCCCTGGCCCTCCCTCCACTCCTCACACCGAGTCACACAAATGTCTATCATGTTGCTCCCCAAGAGAAGCCTTCAATTGTAGACTTGTAGGAAGGAGCTTACAAGTTTATTCCCAATGGTCGTGGGGCATGAGGATGAAAGGATGAAAGACACAAAGATAACTCGGAATAAAGGGGCCAGGAGGCTCCTGCCTCTAGTGGACAAAGAGCCCTCAGTGTTTGGCTTATCTCACTTTTATTTACTTAGACATGGGAACAAACAATTAGATTAATAGAAGATTCATCTGCCTCTTATTATCTGTAGCGTGTACCCAGGTAAACATCCAGATCTCAGCTGTATTGACTGTTCTCTGAAACTTGCAACATGCTGGTATGCCAAAGGAGCCACAGCTTGCTGTTTTTCTCTTTTGTGTTCCCAGAGAAGGTCAATTAGGCCTTGATTCTCATGACCTGGTCTCCTACATTCAATGACCACTGCCACCCCCAGCACATTTAGCTTTCTTCCCTGTCCCTCCACTGGATACGGCTCGTGACTGCGATAAAGCACCTGTCACACAGTGGCAGAGCTCCTTGCTTACCTGCCAGCTCTCCCACTGGTCTGAGAGCATTTGGAAGACAAAATGGTGACTTGGTCAGTGTAAGTCCCAGGGAGGATGGCCATTCCCTAAATGGTGTAGCCACCTGGTATGGTTTGTGTTTAGATGTGCCCTCCCCCCCCCCCCGCCAAAGCCTCGTGCAGATGAGGTGGGACTTTCTTTCTCAGAGGTAGTTGAATTTGGAATGTGTGATGCTGGGGTCAAGGGCGTGTGATTACTAAACCACTACATGTGAGTGATTAGTTTGCCACCGCCCTAATCCCACTAGTCTGAATAAGATAAAAGGGGCAGAAAGATGCTGTTAAGATCTCTTGATGCCTTTGCTGCCTTGTGTATGCCATGTTGTTTCTCCTCTGTGATGCTTGTTTGTCATCCCAGCCTCCGGGCCAGCCGATGATGGGCTGAAACCTCTACAAACTGTAAGCCAAATAAACCCCTCCCCTTTTAACTTTGGGTGTCAGGTGTCTTGTCTCAGCAATAAGAGAAAAGCAACTAACACACCACCTTTCTGAATGATGAATGAATACAACGCATGAGACCTTCACAAGGCTCCTTATCAATCCATATAGGCCCCTTATCACCACCACACTTGACTTTCTCTTTCAATGCCCCATTCTGTTGCCCTATAGAATTTATCACATTTTGTAACTGAATCTGTTTCCTTTTTCTCCGTCCATAAACCCATGAATGCAGGAACTACCTCTTTCTCCACCATGGTGTTCCCCACATCTATTAAAGTGCCCCACCCACTGCAGACCCTCAATAAATACTTGTAAAATACATGAGTGAATGAATGAATGAATAAATAAATGAAAGCATGAATCAATGCTTCTTAAAGCAGATCCTACCTTTCTATTTACAATACGTTTATTCCAAAGTCAGTTATAACTGTAAAGCCACTTGAATTAATGTCATTCCCCAGATTGTATTCATAAAGTTAAGTGCTTTTGGATTGGTGACCACTTCAAATCCAAGACTCATCCATATTGATGATAAAAAGGACTTGAAAGGGGGGCGATTGAATGAGGCCCTTCTTCTCATACAATGTGGGCTCCAGTGACCACTATCGTTAGAGCTACACACAGACTCCCTTTATGCCCCTCTGTTTTCATTAGCTTGGGTAACTTGCCAAAGAGTGATCCTTTTGGGCTGAAATTTTCCATGCTGGGTCTTGGCAAAAGGTGAATTTTGGGGAAAAGTTTGAATAAAATCCCTTCAGCCATTTTTTAGTTTGATGAGGATGAAAAAAAATACATTTTTTTCTTGTTTTTAATTGAAGACAATTTTAGGACACAGGAAACGCCAATTCAGTTGAACTTTGAAAAATTGAAACTCAGATCTAATTCCATCTAAAGGGAACTATGAGGATTATTTTGAGCTCAAATTTTTTTTAATTAAAAGAAGAAAAATTTAAATGTAATTGGAAAATCTCTTTGCAGCCTTAACAATCATGACATTTTTTTCCTCCTCTTGGGCTACATAAGTCTTTCTATGATTCTAGCAAATCACAAAGGTTCAGAGCTGTTTAGAAAGGATTATAAAACTTGGATTTCAGCTCCCATGCCATGACATATGATATTATTTCCCTCTTTCTTTTGTCTCAAGAATCTTTCTTCAACACTATACCAGGAATATATGATTTGAACGACAGTCTCAGAAAATAACAAAGCCGAAGTTCCTGGAATGAAAGAACCACTCCTTCAAAGCCAAACATACAATTTGCTTTCCAAAGTTTTCTTAGACAAATGGTAACCAAAATATTTCATCTTATATTGGATTTTCTCAATATTCACATCAGTATCAGATTCTTGCTTTCTTATTCATTGGTAACTTCCTTTGAATAGTCATGTTCTCCTTCTTGCCACAAAATTGTTTTGAAAAAGCAGTGCTAGACTGAAAAGTCAGAAAAATCTGGGTTTGACTCTCTGTTCTGATGTTTACCGGGCTAACACCTCAACCTCTCTGAAGCTGTTTGTTTCCCATTGAGGTGGGGATGATGATACTGACTCAGTGGTTGTTGTGAGGATTAATTGAGGCCAAGTCCTTTCTCCAACAGTGCCTGAACAAAACTCAGTTCTCAGTCAGTGACAATGTCCTTCCTCCCTCCTCTGCTTGTGCTCGTTCCTACTTATCCTGTCTTCACACTATCTATTGTACCAGGCACCTCATGACTTCATCCTTTCAGTCCCTCCTGGTATCTAGTCCAATTTAGGCACCTGGCAAAATGGAGTCAAAGGAGCACTGGCTGTATATTCCTATCTATGTTGGCTCTTTTCAGCGATCCCAGCAATGCACTGTCTCTTTGCTTGTCTTTTTCCCCTACTGGGAGAATCTTTTCCGTCTTTGTAACTCCAGGATGTAGCTGGGTAAATGAGTGAATGGATGAATAAAACCATAAAAGCCTTCCTTACAGGATCCAGAATCAGAAGCCTGAATCTTGCCTTTCATTTTCAAGCAAGTTTCATTTTAACTCAGGTATTGTCTTTTTGTTTGGAATGCACATTTACACTGATGGCTGTGTATTCAAAATCCACCACATCTCCCACATCTCAAATGATCTACTTTCGTGCAGTTTTATTTAGCAGTAAGCAGGGAAATCTTCAAGTCCTTTATTGAGCCAAAAACTGCCACTTTTCAAATTTCCCACTGCACAGACAAACAAGTGCTCCAAAAGAAAACACTACAGGAATTTTTTTTGTGAAAGGGAGAGAGGAAAGGATCCAGTTTAAACCAGCACACCTCCACCTCCTCTGAATAAAGCATATCTGGTTTGTCTGTTTTCCTTCTGCAAGTTTGGCTGCGCTTCTTGTCTTTTCTGTAATAGCTACATTTTTTAAAAAAAATTCAGGATGACTGAGTTCCAACTATGTGCCATTCCTTTTGGCACATCTTATATCATTTCCTCCTCATCTCATTTTGCAGATGAGAAACAGGCCCAGAAAGGTTCGGAAGTGTCTTCAGTGACACATCTAAAAGATGCCACCTCATTTAAAGAGCACTTTCAATTCACAAGTTTCCTCCAGTCTTCCCTACCCCCTCACAACCACCCAGCACTCCCACACACACGTACACTTAACTGATTATGCTTTACATATAGAGGGTTCTGGCCTAGCAACAAGCAGGGTGTGGGCATCATTAGGGAAGAATAAATACTGAATGCACAGTGGGCTAACACTGGGGGGAATTTGGCCTGCATTTGGCCAGGTTTTATCTCTTAAGCTGGATGGCATTTATATGGACGTTTTTATGCTGGACTTTGGAAGTGTTCATTTGTCATAAATGTGTCACAATACATTTAACATCACCTGGTGCTTATTCACACTTCTTGTCATTCACACACACACACATCCTGAAACACAAACAGAGACACACACAAACACAGTTCCATAGCACATATTCAGTTCCTGACCCTCACACACAAGCTCTGACACACATTCACACTCACAAACACACATACACATGCTGAGTCACAAGAACCCATATACTTGCTCACATTGACACACACACAAAAAAGACCCTCTCTGGCAGTCCCAGCCTCTGATCACCATGCCTCTCCGTTCAAGGGCAACAGGATCAGACACAACGACCCTGAAATTGAGTCAGGGTTTGACCAGCTAAGCAATAGGATCACCTGGAAGCAGGCAGAATTCGAGGTATAGGAAGGAGCCACTTTCAGGAGCAGCCACCACCAGATGCCACCAATGGCCAGTGCGGCCCCAGACCAGGTAGATGTTTCCCCACCATGGGCTCAGCTGGGAAGAGACAGAGTTAAGGAGCTGAGGGAAGTCTCTGGTCTTTCACAGTTCAGGGTGGGAAGCAGTAACTTGTGTGGGAAACAACCTCCTCGGAAACCATAGCAACACCCATTTGGCGGCTCTGGATTGGACCCCGACCAGACATTTATTAAGCGGCCTCATGAGCTGTGGTCTCCAGAAGAACAATACCAAACTGATCAAATGTTAATAGTTTCAATCTGTTTCTCCTTCCAGAACTCTCACCCCATCCCCCTCTCCACAGACTGCAGTTCTGCTTCCCAGCCTTGCTGGAAACTGCCTCTGCTGCTGCCCCAGAGCCCCAACATGAGACCAGGGCCACCATGAGGCACATGCAGGTGACCTGGGGCACAGAGATGAAAGGTGAGTCAAACAGGGGACCATTAGGGCCTTAATGGAGCCATTCTTAGGTTAAACTGCCCCAATAGAAACTTCTCCATGATCATCTGATTGAACAGTTCTCAATCTGGCTGCATTTAAGAGTTACCTGACGAATTTAAAAACAAAAAACAATGTCTTGGTTCCACTTTAGTCCAATTAAATCTGAACTTCTAGGGGGTGGGGCCTAATCATTTGCAATTTTTAAAGCTTCCCAGACTATTCTAATGTGCAGCCAAGACTGAATAATGCTGACCTTCTGCTGGATGGGGGAATCTGGGGAAGGATGGGACACAGGGACTTACCCAACATCACCCAGTTGGTGAGGCACCATGCACAGAATGGAACCCGGGCATCCTAACCCTAAGACAAAAGTTGGTCCACTTTCCCAGGATGCATACTCCAAGTGAGTCTTTTTGTTTGTTTTTGGTTCTTTGAGCCAGAGTCTCTCTATGAAGTCTGGGCTGGTCTTGACCAATGTAGCACAGGCTGGCTTCAAACTCAGATCCTCCTGCCTCAGCCATCCAAGTGCTGGGATTACAGGTGTGTACCACCAAGCCAGAAAGGTAAGTCTTAAAATGTCTCCCTCTCTCCCTCCTTGACTCACCATAAGTCTTATTCTTTCCCAGATATGGGGGAGGGGGAGAAAAAATGGATCCAAAGAAACTGCAAGAGAATGTAGACTGTTTGTTTTGTTTTTGCGGTACTAGAGACTGAGCCCAGGGTCTTCTCACTGAGCTGCCTCCCCAGCCCATTTTTATTTTTTTAGTTTTTATTTGTCTTGCTAAATTGACCCAGCTAGGCTCAAACTTTCAACCCTCCTGCCTCAGCCTCCCAGAGTGTTGGGAGTACATGCATGTGCCACCACATCTGGCTAAGAGAACAAAGTTGGAACAAAAATATAAGGACAGATTTCTAATGTTCACCGTGGCTGAAGGAGCGATCACAGTGAACCGCGGGACTCCACTCAGATTCCCGAGTTCCCCAAACAAAACCTCGGAGACATAGGCTTTATCACTGCGCCTGTGCAGACCATCTCTGTGCTAATGAAGAGGACATCACTGCATTTGGGAAAAGCTGACTGGTTCTCTAATTTACCCCACCACCCTCTGTCTCTCTGTCCCTTAAAATCCTTCCAGGGCATCCCCTTAACCAGTCCCTCACGAGACAGATACTCTAACCCATCCTCCACAGAGCCACCCAATATTCTCTTTAGAAAAGTCCCACAGGGCCGGGGATGTAGTTCAGCATTTCGTGCCTGCCTGGCAAGTGCAAGGCCGTGAGTTCAATTCCCCATACCAAAAGAAAGAAAGAAAAGCCCCACAAACAGGCCACTGCCTGAGGGTTCTGGTGCCCCTCAATGCACACTGACCACACGCCCACACTGGGCTAAGTGGGGATTGCAGGCACAAGTAAGACAAACATGGCCCTTTGGATTCATGATGATATGACCCATGCTGACCAGTCATATGACTGCAACTGTGAGGCGAGGCGGCTAAAGGGAGGTGGTGAGAGAACGTGTAATGGGGGCAGATGTCAAGAATGGCTTCTTCTGAGCCAAGGATGGGATGTTCCGTCTGATACGTGACGAGTGGAAGGGATGGAAGAGAAAGAAGAGAAAGAGTGCTCTAGACACAGGGAACACAAATGGTGCACAAGTATACAAATGGAAGTAAAAGCTCAATGTGGGACTCAGAGAGTGAGGAGAGAGGGGACAAAATGAGGGATGGGTTAGGACATTTTGATTATGCCAGGGCATTTTAATCATGGAAGAGCTTTGGGATTTCCCTTGTAGGATTTAGTAGAGTGATCAATTGAGTGTGCCCAGACTGAGGGGTTTCCTGGGATGTTGAACGAGTGCAGCGGTGTGGAAGCATGATGGGAGAGTCATGTGACCGAGGATGGACCCCAGGCTCTGAGCTACACTCCTGGCTGTGAGACTGTGGCCCTCCCTGAAGGTTACCAGGATTGGAGGAACAGTGACAGACTCAGTGGTTGAGATCAGAAAGTTAAGGAGATCACCCTGTAGAGAGGTTGGCTGGGCTTCTCCTGGGCTGAGGCTAGAGGTCTTCACAGAAAGACAGATTTAGAAGTTATCACCATAGAGATGGTAATCAGATAAAGGGAGTGGAGTAGGCAACCTAGAGATAATGTGGAAAGGAAAGCTGACAGGAGGACATATATCCCAGCCTTGAGGATTTCCAGTGTATAAACATCTAGTAGGCAAGGGTGAAAACCAATAAAAGAGGATGAGAAAAAAAATAGCAAATGCTGCAGGAGGAAAGCCATGAGTCTGTGGGGTCTTAAAGCATGAAAAGCAAGTGTCTAGCAGATCTTCATGGTCCAATATGTCCAATGCAATTGGAAAATCTAATCAAGTGGCTGGGAAATTCCTACTGACTTAGGAATGTGGAGGTCATGATGATCTTGTGAAGCACTAAGGGTAGAGGTAGATGGAGGAGTGTGTGGGAAGTAAGGAAATGCAGTCAATGCATAGCACGGAAAAGATATTTGAGAAATTGGGCTGGGAAGGAAATTGGTGGAGATGTAAACTAGAAGGAGGGCTTGCTCTAAGATGAGAGGCCTCAGCATGGTTAATTGTAAGGGGGAGGATCCAGTGAAGAGGAAGAATCAATGGACAGAGGAAAGAGAAGGGCTGCTCACCACTCCCACAGCTCCACCAAACACACCAGGCATTCGTCACCTAGCAAGTGCTTCCCCTAGACCATGGTAACTCTCTCTGGGATCAAAGGGTGACCCAGGAAGCCTTCCCTCCCCTGCAGGCATACAACCCAACACAAACACCTCTAACACAGAGCTCAAATCTGTTTAGTTTCCATATTATCTCTCCCACTAAATGGTAAACTCATCAAAGGTAAGAACTCATTTCATGCCTGAAATCCCAGCACTCTGAGAGGCTGAGGCAGGAGGATCACAAATTCCAGCCCATCCTGGACAACTTATCAACTTAGGGAGCCCCTGTCTCAAAATAAAAAATAAAAAGGGCTGGGGAAGTAGTACAGTAAGAAGGCCCTGGGTTCAATCTCCAGTACAATGAAGAAAGAGGAAGAGAAGAGAGAGAAGAGAAGAGAAGAGAAGAGAGAAGAGAAAAGGAGGAAGAGAGGGAAGGAGGGAAAGAACGAGGAAGAGAGGGAAAGATGAAAAAGGGAGGGAGAAATGAGGGAAGGAATGATGGAAGGAAGGAAGGGAGGGAGGAAGGGGCTGAGGGATGGAGGGAAGGAAAGAAGGAAGGAAGGAAAGTGCACTTTAAATCCTAGGCCAGCATAGCACTGTCTGTCCTAGAGTGCATCAGAAACATGCAGAATGAAGAAATGAATGAACCTATTACTAATGAATAAGGAGGAGCTAGAAGATATGTGGGCAACCATGAGGACAGCATGGGTTGGCATGAGGGCTGACCCCTGTTCCCTTAGACAACTTGGTTCCTAGATCCCCAGAAAGGGGCTGTGGGTGGGAGGCAGGGTGGGGTGGACTCCTCACCAGAGAGATCACATTCTTCCCTTCCATTGTTCTGAGGGCTGTGGCAGTACAACCTCCAGTAAGGCCCATGTGTTTCCCCTCCTCCTCTCCCCCAGCAGGGAGGGAACAGATGGGCTTAATTTATGCCCACACCCTTCCCTTGCGGCCCTGGCACAGGGGAGAGGGGATGCAGGGGCAGAGACCCACCCAGGATCCACAAACTTCTTTCAGCGTCTGGGCAAGGAAGCCACAGCAGGGGCTGGCAGGGTCAGGCTGGGAGCAAGAGTGGACAGGCGAAAGGGATGAAGGGGAGGGAAACGAGGGAGCCGCCACCTGGGAGTGCCCATGGCATTCCAGTTCACATGTCAGCTGGGTGCAGGTGGTCAGCACAGCTCTGAAAGGAACAGACTCTTGCACCTGCTCTGAAGACTAAGACAATGAAACTCAGAAAGGTGAAGGAACCACTCCAAGGTCACCCAGCTGGTGACAGGTTGTAGAGCCAGGATTCCAACCCAAGTCTATCTGGCACCAGACACTGTGTCTCCTTCACCAGGCCCCACAGCAGGAGAATGTCACATCCCTCTCGTGGGTCACCTAGGGTGATGGCGGAAGGACCCTAGAGGCTCAGTCTTCTTGCTAAGAGGGAAAAGACAGTGGGGAACATGTCCCAGTGAGCAGAGAAGCTGGTGCTGGAGGGATACTGAAGATGTTGAAGAGCCAAGGAGCCAGTCCCTGATGGACTCACGTTCCTCTGACTGCCAGGTCTGCCTCTGCAGTGGCTGCAGCAACCCTTGAGGCTGGAAGAAGGGCTGAGGGTGGTATTCTGAGAAATGCTGAGCTCTGAACCACTAGAACTTGCCTCCCCACTTCCCTCTGGCCTCTTCATTCATGGCAAGTGAGGCGCCAGGACTCACGGGCTGGGGAGTCAGCTGGACCTGCGTTCTGGGCCCAGAGCCTCAGATGCAAGCTCAGTGCCTGTGGGCCAGTCACCTGACTTCCTGAGCCCTGGTTTCCTTAGCCATAATGAGGCCTTATGAAAAGGAGACGCCAAATCTGACCTGCAATTGTGTCCCTTGGCCTTATTTGGTGTCATTTTGGTTTGGTTTCTTTTTGCTCTATCAGATTAGTTATTGCTTGTGCACACTGAGAGACTACACCTCGAAGTCCAGACTCCCAGCTTCTCTGAATAATAAGGTCTGCTCCATAGTCCTGCATTGCCCATGGCTGTAGTTTAGAGAGGCCACACATGCTACTGTTTCCCACTGTCCCACCACTGCCTCCTGCCTCACTGATGTCTCCTGCCCCCAGGTGAGATTTGACATTTTCTGCCCCTGCTGTAAAAACCATTTTGACCAGAGCCCTGAATCTCTAAGTACCCTCCCCAGAGCCCAACACAAGGCCTGGCACCACGATGGTTCTCGGTCACCCATCTCTTTAACAAATAGACAAGGGGCCATGTGAGATGATGCAGATTGAGCAGTGAAGAAGACAGGTGTGTTCATTATGCTCACAACAGTCTAGATCATTTCTATCCACTTCTATAACATACACATGAGATAGGAACACTGAGATACAAAGGCAATGAACTTGCACAAAATCCCAAGGTAAAGAAAAACAAAGGTAGGATTCAAATATACCAATCTGGCTCCACCTCAGTAAGAACTCTAAACCAGGGGTGTGTGAAATGCAGCCCATGAGCCAAAGCTCGCCTGCCACCTGTTTTATAAATAAAGTTTTATTAGAGCAGAGCCATGCTCACTTGCTGACACTTCTGAGGCTGCTGTCACATGACAGTGGTAGAACTGACAGGCTGGAGTGGAGACCACAGCCCCTCAAAGTATCTACTCTCTAACTTCCATACAAGTTTGCCCACACTTATTCTCAACCACAATCCCAGAATTCATTACTTACATAAAACTTATACTGGAGGTAAGGGACACACAATTTTTTAATGTATTAAAAGAGGCATACTGTGATAGAGATGACCTTCATAGCTCCTATACTGCATCCCTAAAAATGACTTTGAAAAACGATCATTAAGCTGAGATCAGAGTGACAAAGAACCAGTTGCAGAGAGATAGGGAGGCGCCTCCTCCCAGACAGAGGACCAGCTGAGGCAAAGGCCCTGGGGGAACATCCCAGGGTGAGGCTGGGGGTTCCAGGAACAAATAGGAAGCCCAAATTCTTAGAGCCAGGCTGGACAGGCCAGTGAAGAACATCCTGAAAATGCATGACTGGATGAGCTAACTGGGCCTGGCGGAGACCTGAAGCCCCCTCCTTGAGCCTGGCAGCTCTCCCTCCCTGGAGTGTGAGTGAGCTTCCAGGACGACAAGCCGCCCTTCTGGGCTGGTATGGGCTGGCGTGGGCTGGCGGCAGTAAGGGACGTGACGGAAAAGTCCTTGGCCACACACAAGGCAGCCCCAAGATCTGACGACTGCCCCTGACGTGTGTGCTGGAGTGAGCTGGGAGGATCCTGACCCTAGAGAGCTGGAGAGCCCCTGGAGCCAGCCAGCCAGCCGCAACCTGGCTCGGGACTGCAAGGCCTGTGCTCCCTTCCCAGCCAGGCTGACTCACGTGCTCTTGGCCTGGAAGGGAAGGCCAAGGAAAGGTAGCTGGTGGAGGAGGGCCAGGGCAAAACCCTCAGGCGCCTCATTGCAAAGAGGGGATATGAGCAGGATATAAGCTGAGGAAGTAGAAGCAGAAGAAAAGTCTGTGTGTGTGTGTATGTGTGTGTGTGTACGTGCATATGTGTGCATTGGCACAGACCGGCAGGTGCCAGACAGGGTACTGGGTATAACGTGAGCCGAACAAATCTAGTTTCTAACTGTCATTACCCAGCTTCTGGATCCTTTTGTTAAAAGGTAATGCTAAGCAGCGGTTCCCAAGATGGTCTCGTCCAATCTGGAAGGATCTGGAAAGCTAATAAATGAACGATGGGCAAATGGGAAATCTGGAGCCCAGCAGTCCAAGGCCAGCTCCAGCACTCACCGAGTCACCTTGGGAAGATCCCACTCCACTCTAAGTCCCAGTGCACTCCACACACACACACACACACACACACACACACACACACACACACACTGGGAGGAACACTTCCTAAAAGCTCATTTTCAGGGTTCTGTGGAACGGCAATAATCATGTGGAGCACTTAGCAAAGTACAGGGTACACAATAGCCCTCCAAAATCTTAGGTCCTTGCCCATCTTTGATTCCCGGGTTCCAGCCCGGCACCTGTTACAGACGGATCGGCTAAGACTCCAGATGGCACAGGGGGGCTGGCTCCTGCAGTCAAGGTGTCCAGCACACATAGGAAGTCTGGCTCTTCAGGACGGAGGAGAGTCCTGAAAAAGCCCAGGTCAACAAACGGTCCTAGGACTTAGCATCATTCATTCCTTCATTCATTCATTCACTCAACAAATGTCTATGGGATATCTGCCCTGTGCTAGACCTACAGAAACCCAGGAAATGCAGAAGTGAGTAAGAGGTCCTGGGAGCCACCAGATCGCCACCCTGGAGATGGATGAATGGTGCATAGCACACAGATAAACACCGGCCAAAGAAGCGCTCGTGTGAGTGGCCTTTTTCTCATGCACTCCGGGCATGAACTCTGCTCATGTCACTCACACACACAGACTAGCACCTCAGTCAAAAAGCAAGCTGTGTGAACAACTCAGGTTTGGGAGTTTTTGTCTCCCTTTGGCTATATTGGGGTTTGAACCCACATGCTGGGAAGTGCTCAACCACTGGGCTACATTCCAGCCCACAGCTCAGGTTTTATATTCCAGACAGGTCTGGAGCCAACCCCAGCTGCCCCAGTATCCAGCTCCATGACCTGAGGCAAGCCATTCACTTCTCTGAGGTTTCTTAAAACTAAATTGGGGATAACAGCTCCCCTCTAGCACCGAGATTGGGAAGGGTGAATGAGAAGAAAGAGAAGTCCACATCTGTGGCCCTAACTCTAATTGTCCTCAACTATTTATTCACCCCTTCTCTCTCAGCAACAGTAATGGAACACCCTGAGACAACTTCCAGCAATTGTGCTTAAAGTGTATTCTCCCTTATCTCTGCCTTTTCCCTTTTCTGCTTTCTGGAAGGCAACATCATGGCCGGAGCTCCAGCAAGCACCCTGGACCAAGAGATAACCTTGAGAATACCAATAAGACACATGGAGCTTGGGCCCATGACACTATATCACTCGTGAAAAATGGACTGGACCACCTTTGACTTCTTACATTAAAAAGGAGGAGGATGTGCCTGCCTCACAAGCGCAAGGTCCTGAGTTTGATCCCTGTTACCAAAAAGCAAGATAAAAACAGGAGAAGACCTCTTTCTTTCTAAAAATGATGCTATTTGGAGGAGTGCTGCTTCAAATATACGGAATTGAAGACAATTCTCCCTAACCGATTTCATTATGTAGCACAACAGATTCAGGAGACAAGCACTGTGTGCGCTCAGAGTTAGTGAGCACTGTGTGGTGAGCACTACCCTCCATTTCCTCCTGACTGAGGACCTGTCTAGCCTGGCACTGGCTCGCCCTGCACACTCCAGCCCCTTCCTGGGTTCCAATTCTCCTTCGGTGAGATCATATGCCCCGTAGGATGCTCTCAGAGCACTGAGTCTGTTCATAGGTAACAATGATGGCTTCAGTGGCCAGGTGGTTCCCAGGGTCCTGGAAATACGGAAACACCTTTTACAAATGCACAAAGGTGAGGTTTCAAAAAGCAGAGCCCAAATGTGTATACAAAGTCCAGCTGGATGGTTCAACACAGACAGCTAAAAAGAAATTCGTGTGTCCAGGGTGCCCCCTCAGACACCTTCTGCAGCCAG
Source organism: Heterocephalus glaber (assembly GCF_000247695.1). The sequence goes on from NW_004624758.1 coordinate 3,931,585, forward strand.
GGCACTGTGTTCAGGTCTGCAGGCCAGAGGGATAGAAAGGCCCAACCCCAAGACCCAGGGACCGGCATCCAAAGAAGGAACTATGTTCACAGAAACCAACAGACAGGCCAGTCTGTTCCTTCACTTGGCAAACATTCACTGAGCACCTACTGTATACTAGGAAAAGGGCCAAGTGCAGCGAACAGGCAGCAAATGGATAGGAGAGGGAGTTGGGAGCTGAGCCTGATGCAACTTGAAAACATGAGTGTTCACCCTCTCTGTCCCAAAGCATCCCCAGATGCCCTCACTTTGAAACCCAAGTTTTCCTAAAAACAAAAGGGGTCCTGGGGGTTGCAAATGGAACTGAGTTTTAAGAAGATGACGCAGGCAGACAGGCAGGCTCAGTAATACTTGGGAAACACCAGTGTCTTCTGATGTGTTAGTTATGGGTCTGACTGAGTCCTTCATGTGAGGCCCTCCAGGCACTGAGCCCCTGTGAGCTTATCTGTAAAATGGTATCGTGGGCTGGGAGTGTAGTTCCCCAGTGTTAACACACCTGCTTAGCATGAGTGAGGCCCTTGCTTCCATCCTAGCTCTCGGAAAAAAGATGGTGGCTGTCATCGGGCCAAGCTGACAGAAAACTGGCTCACCCACACACAGCCAGCGAGCCTGTGCCCCACTGGGCCTCTGTGTAATGCTTCTGGGATGGGGGACAGAATGCCACCATCCTCATTTGGGACCAGAAAGATAAACTGCTCTCTGTCTGTGGAAAAAGAGAAACAAAAAGCAGGCAAAAGAACTCGAGAGACAGAGGAAGGAGGAGTTAGAGGCTCCTACCTGGCTTAAACACTACTGACTCAGCATCCTCCCTGGTTGCTAAGAGACTCATCTTTGCATTCCTCAGTCTTGTATCACCTTCTTAAAATTTTAGTGAAATGTGCATAATACACAGTGGCTTCCCTTCTCTGGGCCTCAGTTTTCCCACTTAAAAAGTAAAGGATAAGCCAGACTTGGCAGTGCATTCCTATAATCCCAGCACTCTGGGAAGCTGAGGCAGGAGGATCACAAATTCGAGCCCTGCCTAAGCAACTTAGCAATTTAACAAGACCCTGTCTCAAAAGAAAGGAAAGAGAGGGCTAGGGTTATGGCTCAGTGAAAGGCCCCGAGTTCAATCTGAAGATGGGGGGGGGGGGACAGGAGGCAGAGGCAGCGGCAGCAGCAGTGGTGATGGTGGCTGTGGCTCTCTGCAGGTGGCCTGCGTGAATCCTGATGCTTCGCCTCCATTCGAAGCCCACTGAAACACAAACCAGAGGGCTACCCACTTCTCTCCTGGGTGACTAGGAGCCTGGCTTTGTATTTGCAGGTATTTAACAGTCACCTCAGAGCAACTGGCAGGTAAGCATTGTATCCAGGAGGTTAGGGCTGAGGCAGACAGAACATGGAGGCCCACCGGGCTGCAACAAGCCAGGCCTGGAGCGAGGCTTGGTTGGTGAGTGTTTCCGTCTGAATCCCAGCCTCACTCGGCCGAGAACAGCCAGTCCCAAGACCCGGGCTGTATCCAGAAGTCTCGTTAAGTCTGTTTTATAACTCTTTTTTGACAAGTGAGGCCTTTAAAACCTGTTTCCTCATTGTACAAGGGTGAAGTTCAGTCCAAGCATTTGTCCACAGGACAAATGGGCGGGCCCAATGGCCAGGGGACTCCGTAAACCCTTCTTACACCCCAGGGCCCCCAGAAGGAGCTGCTTCTCCCCAACACCCTATCACTGGCTCTGCTAAGAATAACAACGCAACACAGAGAGCAAAAACCCCACTGTCCCAACACCTCAGAGCTCTCTACTTTCTATGGCTCTAACCTCACAAATCTAGGGTTAGTTTCCTAGATTTCTGAAAGAAAAACTATATTCTTATCCAAGAATGTCTAGCCCCGATAGACAGGGCTAAAGCAGAATTCAAATTCTAGCCCATCTGGTGCCAAGGCCTTAGCTCCTTCCTGCCAAAGACAGTGACCACTGGGAATGAATTCCTTAACAGTCAGCCTTCTTTTTTCTTCTCAGTGCTAGGGATTGAACCCAGAGCCTCGTGCATATAAAGCATGTGCTCCACCAGCAAGCTACACCCACAGTCCTGTCCCCATTTTTGTTTGGTTGGTTGGCTGTTGGTTGATTGGTGTTTTTTGAGACAGAGTCTCACTATGTAGTCCAGGCTGGCCTCAAATTCTCTCCATAACCTGGGCTAGCCTTGGACTTGTGATCCTCCTGTTTTAGCCTCCCCAGTGTTGGGATTGTATGCATATATCTCCATGTCTGGCTCTGGCCCACTTTTTTGTTTGTGTGTTTTGGCTTTTTGAAACAGGGTCTTGCTATATAGTTCAAGTTGGCCTTGAACTCACTGTGTGGCCCAGGTTGGCATCGAACCCACAGCAATCCTCCTGCCTCAGCCTCTTGAGGGCTGGAATTAAAGACATGTGACACCACACCGAGCTAGTTCTTCAAAAAGCGCCTATGAGAGCACAAATGATCACACTTTTCCTGAGGCCCCAAAGATAGACCAATCTCTCACACTTGTGTTGAGGCTGGATGTGACTAGGGAAGCTGAGTTGGAACTGAATTCTCCATTCAAAGGGTCAGGGCAGCTAAAGGCTGCTGAATGGAGGAGACTCATCTTGCAACAGTTGTACAATAGGTTTTCAAGCCTTGGCTGTGAAGTTTCTTTGAGTCCGATCAGGTGAGATGGGTCTGATCAGGGAGTCCTGAGCCCTGCCAGTCACAACCACCCACTTGTCAAGGAAAAGGCAGGGGTTGTCAGAGCAGAGGAGTAAGAGGAGACCAGGCAGGTAGGGAAAATCCACCACCTGCAGAGATTTCTCAAGCTCACCTGACTGGGTCAATGACGGATTTGTTGTTGTTGCTGTTGTTGTTGTTGTTGTTGTTTTTCTTTGTGGTACTGAGGATTGAACCCAGAACCTTCACAATTCCATTCCCAGATCTTTTCATATTTAATATTTTGAGACAGAGTCTAATTAAATTGTTCAGGATAGACTCAAGTGTGAGATCCTCGTGGCTCAGCCTCCCAGTGACGGGATCACAGGTGTGCACCACCACCCCCGGCTTCGGTGCCTGGCATAGAAGGGAAAAGTCAGGCTGCCTGGAGCAGAACACACAGATCTTCCAAGAACTGGGCTGTCCTCCTGGGCAGGCAGCTCCTGCCCACTCCTCACCACCTGCCCCAGTCAGTGCTCAGCCCTGTGGGCTGCAAGCCAAGCTCTCCAATGCTCCAGCTGTCCTGATGCCATCTTTTCTGTGCTCTCCTCATGCGCCGACCCGAGATGAAGAGCAGCACATCCCTCACAGCCAGGCCCACCATCGCCTCCTTAGTGTGGCCTCACCATGTCCCCGTCCCTCCACCCACAAGTACTTGTGTCCCTGCTAAACTATTTGGCCATGTGGTGGCTCAGCTTCCACCTTTTAAATTAGAGCCTGATGTGAGGGTCCTAGGAGATGAAATGTTAGTGCTAAAAGGGGCCCTGAACAAACTCATGCTGAAGATATTTACTTTGCAGAGCTGGAGACTTAATCCAGGGCCTTCTCACTGAGCTACATCCCTTTTTATTTGGTATTTTGAGATGGGGGTCTCACTACGTAGCTAAATGGCACAGGCTAGACACAAACTTGTGATCTTCCTGCCTCAGCCTCCCAGAGAGCTGGGGTTACGAGCTTGTGCCACTGGGCCTACCTGATGCTGGATATGTCTAATCATCATCATCTTCGTACTCAGGCTGGATCCCAAGGACCCCAGAAGAACTCTAACAGGAGCTTTAAGGCTCAGCCCTCACCTTCTCCAGGGACCCCACTTTTCTTTGGAGTTCATCTCAAGCTTCCATGCTGTGAAGGCCGCCTTGGCTACCTCAGCAGAGGAGCTTCCAGCCCCTTTGGGCCCCAAGGGCCTCCTGGCTCTATAGAGCAGTGGTCTATGCATACGGAGAGAGGGGTTATTTCTGAACCTGAATGCTGTCAACGTCAATAACAAAATATTGCCAGTGGGAAAACTACTATCTTCATATATCACTAGACAAGCCCCTATTGGAAAAGCAAAACTCCAGTTAAAAAGAAGATAGAAACCAGGTGTGGTGGCACCCACCTATAATCCCAACACTCAGGAGGCTGAGGCAGGAGGATGTGAGTTTGAGGCCAGCTTGGGCTACACAGTGAGTTCAAGGCCAGCCTGAACTGCATAGTGAGACCCTGTCTCAAAAAGCCAAAACAGGAGATAAACGGAGTCCCAAGAAAAAGCTTCGTCTTTCATACAGGCTGCTGTCAATGGAAGGAGGGGAGAGGTAAGGAATCAATGCACTCACTTCACTTCGGTCTCGTTCACAAATCCACATTATACTTTGCCAGAAACATGAAAGGTCCTCTTGTCCAACCCCCACTGGATTCTGAATCACCATTCCAAAGCACAACTGCGGAGACAGGGCGCTCCCTACCTGCCCAAATAACCCTTATTTGATCTCTGACTACTGTGGAGTTTCCCTAGTGCTGGCCCACAGCTTCTTCCATTAATCATGCTTGTATCCCTGGAGCCCCATAGAATCCAGCTTCTTCCTCCAGGGTTGAGCTTCGAGGCAAGGCTCTTGCCCCAGCCCATTCCCTCCTCCAAAGTAAACCCTCATTTGTTCTGAAGCCAAGGCTTCAGGGCCTCCCCAGCCTGGTCATCTCGTTCTAGTTCCATGCACTCCCACCACTTGCTCCCACTTGCAGTGCAATGGGTAGAACTCCTTCTGTTTGGCTGTCACCAGCATAAAAATAGCAAGCAAGACTCTTAGAACCAGAGTCCTTAGGAATGATTTAGAGAAGTTCAGCTCCCCCCCACCTTACGGATGAGACTTAGGGCCACGGATACACAATCATTTACCCAAATGTTCTGATTCCCAATAGAACAGAAGCACATTTGTTCACAACAATAAACAATCATCATTGCTGCTGCCGTTGTTTTCACTGGCAGCCACGCTGCAGGATGAACTCATGCTAGACTTTCGTGTTAGGATTTCAGTATCTTCGTCAATGATGTCAATATTAACTTTGGAATTCCTCCTAGTAAACAAGTCAGTAAAAAATTAAATAGCTAGCAAATAAGTAAAGGAAATCCTTAGAAATACTACACATATTAGTGTGTGCCGACTGGGAGGAGAAGACAATGAAGAATTATCAGTATTTGGTTTATGAGGTTCTTTGCGGGGGGAATAAAAATATTCTGAAATTTGATGGTGGTGATGGTTGCAAAATTCAGCAAGACTATGCTAAGTACCACTGCATTGTACACTAAAGGGTGAATCTAATGGTATGTGAACTATATTGAAATAGAGCTGTAACTTCTAGCTAGGCATGGTAGCACATGCCTGTAATCCCAGTGCTCAAGAGGCTGAGGCAGGAGGACTGATATGAGTTCATGGTCAGCCTGGACTACATGGTAAGTTCAAGGCCAGCCTGAACTACATAGTGAGACCCTGTCTCAAAAAAACAAAACTGTAATTTCTAAAAAATGAAGAAATAGAGACAATTTCAAATTTTCTTCAGTTCGGTACCCTTTCTTTAGTGCCTTTGTTCAGAAAATTCTCAAAAAGATCCTAGGAATTACAGAGTTGATATCACTAGTTTAAAAAAAAAAATCATGGAGGCCAGGAATTTAGCTCAGTGGCACCATGCCTGCCTCAAAAGCTGAGTCCTGAGTTCGATTCCTGATACCAAAAAAAAAAATCATGGAAATTCTTTTTTGGATGTTTTTAAGCTTCTTATTCCAAGAAGTCTAATATTCAGCATTCCAAAAATGAACTCTATCATAGTTTGCTTTAGTCTAAGATGTGACTCTCAGGCTAGAAGCTATGAGCACTCTCTGGTGAGTGCCCTAAGTAACTGAGGCAGTGGTTCTGCTTCTCCAACTTGAGGATTTATCAGAATCACCTGAAAGCCTTGTTAACACAGATGGTTGGACTTTACCCGAAGAGTTTCTGAGTCAGTGAGATATTTCCGGGTGATGCTTTGCCATGCTGGTCTGAGAACCACACACCACACTTTGCAAACCACTGCCATAAGGAAGTACTCTTCTGTTTTACAAATGGGGAAACTGACACTTAGAAAGATTCAGTAAATTGCCTAGAGTCACGTGGGTGTTGCAAATGCTGTTCTGAGCTGACCTAATAGCATTTCTCAAATCTCTTCTCTCTTGCTACCCTCCAGAACAGAGATTGGAAACTCTTGGTATCCTTTCCAACATTTTCTTGCAAGTAGGGATGGCCAGGCAGCACGATTCCAATAAGCATCCCCTTCTTCCTAACTAAAATGCAGGAAAGACACCAGTAGATGTGATGTCTTTTCCCATGGTAGACATGTTGGACCAAACAAAATGACCCTAGTCCTCGATGACTGGTGGCTGACCCAAGGATCCGAACGCCAGCAAAGGATTTCTTGTTATGCATGAAAATTAAGCCCCTATGTTAGTCAATCATTCACAGCAGACATCATTCCTAATGAAACACAGAAATGATCAATACTGGGGCCCAGAGTTATACCTAAGTCTATCTAACCTCAGACTTCTTTACACTCTGCACTGCCACTGGAAATGAAATTTGGGACTGTTAAGTATTTAACATTCCCTAAGAAATCTCTTAACTTCCCTCTAATCATGGACTCCAAAGGGAAGTAAGTGGCTTGAGTAATCTGCCTCAATCCTAAACAAAGGAATTGGAAGTGGTTTAAATCTAACCAATGCCCTGTGACTGACCCAGGCAGAAACATGCCTATAGGCAAAACCTTACTAGTCAAAGCAAGGTGCACACACCAGCAGCATCAGTGTCAGCAGGGAGCTGGTTAGATATCTAGCCAGGCATGGTGGCTTACACCTGTAATACTAGCACTCTGGGAGGCTGATGGGAGAACTGCAAGTCTGAGCCAGCCTGAGCAACTTAATGACTTAGCAAAACAAATTTTAAAAGGGCTGGGATGTAGCTCAGTGTGAAGGCCCTGGGTTCAACTCCCAGTAAAAGAAGGAAGGAAGGAAGGAAGGAAGGAAGGAAGGAAGGAAGGAAGGAAGGAAGGAAGGAAGGAAGGAAGGAAAGGAGGGGAGATCTCAGGCCAGTTCCAGTCCTACTGAACCAAAATCTGCACACACTTTAACAATCTCTGCAGACCCACAGGCTGTATATGCTCATTAAGGTGTGAGAAGCAATGTTCTAATTCAATGGTTTCCAAAACTGAGCATTAGAATGACCTGGAAATCTGAAAACAAACCAAAAAACAGAGTCCTGGGTCTCGATCCAGAGCTGCTAAGCAAAATTTTGCTTGGGTAGAAGCCCAGCATGGAGGCACAAGCCTATAATCCCAGCCACTCAGGAGGCTGAGTGAGGAGGATCATGAGTTTGAGGCCTGCCTTGTGTATATATGAGACAGAGAGAAGAGAGGGGAGAAGGAGAAAGAGAGAACACTTCACTTGGGTAGGATTCAGAAACTACATGACTACCTTACATTCCTGTTCTCAGGGACCATTTTGAAAAAATAGCTAAAGCTACAGCCTTTCTCCCAGAAAACTGCACATATACATATACACACAACACTCTGTATCCAATTTCAGGAATTCACAGGTCATTGAAGTCCTCCTAGAGACCTTCTAGGACCTGTGAACTCCAGAGCAAGAGTCTTGTCTACGTGTCTGGCCAGTTACAGAAATGCACTCAGGATCCTAATGAGAAGAGACAGCCCAGCTCCTGTAAGTTGGATGAGCCCCGGTTAGTTCTCACCTGAAGGTGATTTATGTAACCAGCTAGAGTCCAAGGTCACAACTCAATTAGCAGCAAGTGCAGCTTTGTGTTTCCCTGGCTTTCCTATCACCCTGGATTACATGGCTATTCATTTCATTCTCACCAAATTAACCTAATTCACATGGAGGATGACTTCCTGCTCAATCACTGTCCGCAGAATGCCACAGAGGCAGATGCCCCACTCAATTAGGAGATTTTGAAAAATAAATGCAGAACACCCTTCAAAACAAAGTATTCTGGAGAGAGGGAGAGGGAGGATGGGGAGGGAAAGTAAAAAGAATTAGGATATGCTGTATACATGTACCAACTCCCCACGATGAACAGAAACATTATGTACTGCAAACATGTATTAATGAAATTTTTTAAATTAAAAGAAATTTCACAGACACACAAAAAAAGTATTCAACAAGCAGGAGCAGAGTACTATCACCTCCACCACCTAACTGGGCAGACCTAAACTCCCTCCACCTACATATTTCTATTGTCACATTTGTTTCAGTATTTTATTGTGTTATTATTTGTTCTTTCAGCAGACCACAGGCTCCTGGTGGTAAAATGACAGCTCTATACAGTCACGATACTGAAACCTAGCATAGGACCTCCATATAATAGGAACTGAAAAAATGACTGGGTGACTAATGAAAAGATGGATGGATGGATGGATATAGGGGTGATGGAGAGAAGGCAAATGGAGGACTTTGTTCTTTAAATATAACAAAGAACAGGAAGTTAGACTCTAGGAAATTCAGGTGAGGTCTCAGTTAAGACATTTAACTGCCTGATAAAGTTCTCCTCCGTAAAAAGGGGGCACTAAGAACAGAACATCTGAATTTCTAAGGTTGCTATGACAACTGAATTGGAGAACACATGTGAACATATTTGTATACAAAGCAGCCCTTAGTGTAGGACTATGAAAAGAGATTGGTGCTGGGATCTGGCAGAGCTGGGCCCCACGTCTGGCTTCACCATTATCAGCTGTTGGGCCTTGGGAAAGTCTCACCAACTCTCAGCACTTGCTTCCTCATTTGAGTGATGGGGATGGCCATAACCCTTCCCCACCCAAGAGGCTCTAAGGAGGCCCTAAGATCGAGGGCCTCGCTGGTACAGAATGGCGTATGTAAGTTTGCAGAACTGCTAATAAGAGGTGGTCAGATACTAAAACCGGCCATTTCCATCGATCTGATCGGGTTGCTTGAGAAAGCAAGATTGGGCAGCCAGAGCTGTACCTAGACACTGAGGAGAGAGGTGTGATGGAAGAACCCTCGCTGTGCAGGCCTCACAGTCTATCCAACAGAAAGCTTTCCAAACCAGGTTTCACAATTTTCCACCCCATGAGCAAACTCACTTGCCTTCGTGAAGCAATAACTGTGTGCATTTCTTTATCCATTTCCCCTTTCCTTCCCTCCCCCACCCGCCTCACTGATCAGCAGCGAAGTTGTGCAGGGTTTGGGGCCTGGCGTCTTTCTTTGAGATCCCAGCCTCCACTTCCGGCTGCAAGAGAGGGACAAGTCCATTCCTTCTGGTGCCTCAGTTTGCCCTACATCCCAGGTCACTCACTCCAGCCTTGAGGGGTTGGGAGGTGCTGTCAGGATTCAGTGAGATTTTATAGATAATAAGGCAGGGACTTGGATTTCATAGTTTCTCTCTTCCTCTGTATGTAAGTGGGTGGGGACATACAGGTGGAAGAAGCTCAAATTGATTCATTTGTTCAGGAATTAGGGGAAGTAGGAAACTCCCAGACCCAAGCCAGTCTTGAATTAAAGTCAAGGAGGGGAAAGCTCTTTACTGCAAATGCCTATAGAAACATCCTGGTGTTTTACAAGCCTGTGGCGCCTTCCACCAGAGCTAGGTGGCTAACTGGATGGGAAGGGCTAGCAGTGACCTGACAGCCCAGTTTCTCCAGGTCTCTGCCTGCCTGTCTGTCAGTAAATGACTAGGAGTCAGCTGCACAGGAAAACGCATCCCTTCCCCCAGAACACTCAAGTCACTCCCCCAAACCATGAGGAAGCCAGAACTGGGACAGGCTTTAAGAGCAGAAAAGCGGGAGAGACAAGAAGAGCTCCTGCTAAGCACTGAGAAGCACAGTGCTGTGGGTCAGCCAGCCAAGACCCATTCACGTCCTGTGAACCCTCCATTCACACCACATCCAGGCTCACAAGCACTGGGCTCTGCAGCAGTGCCTGAGTTTCCCCAGCCCTTTCCACTCTTCTGGGGACAAAGGATGGGAAAGTAGTCAGCAATCAGCAGCCCAGACTAATTTGCTGAGGGCCCACGTGTATCAGTGTGTACCATACGCCGGGCTCTGCCCCAGATAGGCAGCCTCATTTCACTTCCCCTGCAAGTAAGATCCTATTAGGCTCCTTTACAAATGAAGAAACTAAGGTCACGGACATTATAAAGTGCCCAGGTGAACTCAGCCAGGCAACCACAGACCTGAGTTTCAAATATACCTGGCTGTCATCTACCTAGGAGCTGCCAGACACCCACCTCTCCATTCTGTAGTTGTCAATCCTTCTCCACCCAAGATTCCTGTCTCCTGGACTCAACTGGAAGGGCAAAGAGAGAAAGAACAAGGCACTAAGCAGCAGAATACACTTGCTGGCAGGTGATTTAAGGCCTCAAATACCCCTAAATCCCAAAGTTCATGAGCTGTCAATGACAGAGCCTAAAGCCCTGGAAACACCCTTCACATGGCCTTTCAAAGGTCAGTTTCAGCAGGGAAGAAAGAATGATTGGACAAATGTGGCTTGGGCCTGTAGGCTAAGTATCCAATGTTAAATGATGGGCTGGAGGGGAAAAAGAAATCATTTATCAGTAGAATTATAGGAAGTTCCCAGGTAAAACTAGAACTGAATTTTCTCACCATGCAAAGTTGATGCCCACCCCCCCAACCTTTTCTCTGTAAATAAGGGGCAAGTGCTATCGGGGAGATAATTTACAACCCAGTATGCACCATTGTAAATGGTTGCTGTGTTTGCTGGCTGTAAAAACATCTCTGAACACACTGACCTTCAGCAGGTGAGCCTTGTGTTTATAGCACTGAAGAATTGTTTTACTGCTTCAGCACAGGCAGCAAGTATGCTAGACACCTGTTGGGAGTAAAAGGTGGGGGATCAAGCCTGCTGGGGTTCAGGAAAAGGAATCTTTAGAAGAACAAGGTGCCCCTGATGTTAGGCAGCCAGACAAAATAAACTACAAGTGCCCAGTCAGTGTTTGGTTCACAGCAGGCATCCGGGTCCAGAAGAAGCCAACTAACTGGGTCTAGACTAAGGACTGAGGCCTAGAGGGCATTTCTGGATCTGGAGAATGCTATCAAAGGTCAACAGGATGAAGTCCAAGGCAAGTCCTGAGGAAACTCTGTGGTCTGAGCTGGGATGACTTAAATAAGTTGATAAACATGAGGGGCAGAAGTGAAAGACCAAAGATGAGACCCAAAGGTCCAATGTTAAACAAATCTAGATCAGTGGCAAAGTGAAAACTATTCTGCCAAGTTGAGTGTTCATGAACCAGAGCTAAGTGTCTGGTTTTTGTGGGGGGTTTTGGGGGTTTTTTTTTTATGATACTAGGGATCAAACCCAAGGTCTTCTCACTGCGTTACATCCCTAGCCCTTTTATTAATTTTTATTTTGTTTTTAGGCAGGGTCTCACTATATCACTAAATTGCCCAGGCTGGGCTGGAAGTCTCCTACCTCAACCTCCCAGAATGCTGGGAGTGTGGATGGGCACCACAGTGCCCAACAAGCATCTGCCTTAAATGGCAGCCATCCAATTGTGCACAGGTGAACCAAGCGGGCTGAAAAGAACAGGACTGGGGTAAAGAAAAATGTCTTCTTCTGCATCTTTCAGCTTGCTCTGAGAAGGCATTATTGTTCCTATCAATGACGTAGCATGTAGCTTTCAGAGAGGCCCAATGAGGAACATATTTCCCCAAAAGACAATCAGCAAAGTACCCATGAGTACGAATGTGCCAGCCTTAGATGGGAATATATTCTTTGAGTAGACACAGAAAGGTAATGTGACATCTGACAAAACCTGTATAGCATTTTAAACCACATTGTCAGGCCCACACTCTTTGATAACAGACAGAAGTACACAAAGGAATCATAAAGATAACCCAGCTGAAAAGCACCCTTGGAGGGTTCTGAGCCCTTATAAGCAGTGATGAAATCAGGATTTCGTGTCATTTTTTTCACATTAAGAGCTGAAAAATGGCTTCACACTCAGCAAGCTCAGTCCAGGACAAATGAGGAAGAGTCAAACAGGTTGGCCTGCCGTTGCCCAATATCCTAGGGCTCTGCGGAGACTAAAGCGGAAGCAAGACATTGGTGTCCAGACCAAGTGAGAAACCCAGTGATTTCCATACTGGTGTTTTTAATTCTGGGCTTTTGAAAGTCATTTTAATTTTTTAATTGGGAAAAAAACGTTATAGTTGATGATCTGCCAGTTCTTCACATACACAGTATCACTGAAAGCCAGGGCACCTCCCACCTTTTGGTAAAATCAGAACAATACCTGAGAAAACCTGAAGTTGGCAGGGACAGTTTTTTTTCGTTCTTGTCCACACTTTCTCTACTATACACACAAGCACACAGACACCTACCTGAGACTCCTCTCAGACAATGCTTGTTCACCACCAGAACCCAGAATGTAACAGTGGAAGTGGGATAATGCAGCTACTCAGTGACTATCTGGCAAATAAATTTGACTAATAAATAAGGATATAAATGGGAACAACAAACAAGGCAGACAAGGGGGAGTAAAGGATACGAAGCAGATGTGACTCAGAATTCTACCCTGGAAGAGCAATAACAAGGTTGACATTTGCATAACGGCCCTAAGATTGCAAAGCTGGCCACTTCCAACATCAGTTTTGATTCTCACCCCTCCCTCCACAGGAAGGAGTTCTTTGTGCTGATGGTATGGAAGAAGAAACAAGTTCAGGAAGGTCTACTGGCTTGTCCAAGGTAGGAAGAAGCAGAGCTAGGAACTGAAACTTCTGAAGTCAAAGCTTGAGTTCCAGAGTCTCCATTTCAATGAGTTTGGGACCCCTAGTCTAAATCTAACCTTTTAAACCAGTGACTCCATTATAATCTAGCAAGACTCAAGACACTAATACCCATCCATTCATTTCTTTACTGAACATTATTTACTTTACTGAACATTATTACTGAACATAGGTCCTATTATGTTCTTTACTGAACATTATTACTGAACATATGTCCCAGAGTGAAAAGCTAGAGAGACTGCAGCAAACAGAACAGATACAGTCTCTTTCCTCCCTAGATTTACAAACTACAGGGAGGCAGAGACGCAAAGCATCAACAAATAGACTAGTAAGATTACAAACTGTGATGAATGCTACCAAAGAGATAGACAGATGATGAAATAAAAATTAATGGGTGAAGCCCACTTAGATAGCCACCCAGGGTACCATCTGAGAAGGGACCATCTGAGCTAGGAGCTAAAGGATAGGAACGAGCTTGTCATTCTGAGAGAGGCCCAGGTCGACAGAGGGAACATGTGCCAACTGGAGGCTCATGGGAATTCAGAGGTTCAGGATGCAAAAGAAAACTAATGTGGCTGTTGTGTGGTGGGTGAGAGAAAAGACTCTCTGCAGTATAGAGGGAGACTAGGTACCGACGTAGATCATCTCGTTTTTGCCTTCCCAGCACCCCACCTCCTCCTTCTGTAAACAGAATCTCATTTTCCTCTGAATAATTAACCTTCCACTGTTCTCATTCCATGAGGTGGCATTCACCTTAATCCCCTGCACAGGAAATCAGTGCTTAGTCTATGCCTGGTTAGCTGATCCCTGCCTCCTCTCGCCCCTCTATCATCCCAGCCAACTCATCCTCTTAAGCACCCCCACACCCCACCATCCTGGCCACCAGGTAACTCAACCAGGCCAATAAACAAAACTCCAGCCAGAACGACTGTGAACAACAAGTGGAGAACATGCTTAAGAATTAAGGCAGCCCCAAGTAAAACAGCTGAGGAAGCGTCCTGCCGCTGCTGTTGGAGCCCTTGGATCCAGCTACCCCTGGATTTTTCAGCTACATGAGCCATTAAATGCTTTCTTTGTTTTCCTCAACCAAGATGGGGATGTGGTCTCTATAACTTGGAACACACAGTATACTGACTGCTGAGTGGAAAACTGATTAAAGTAGCAACAAAATGAAACAGAGAAACCCATCGGGATGCTACAATAGGAGTCTGGAGAGAATTCCAGTTCATGTGTGACCCTCTGTGTCCTGGCCACCGCTCATCTCAGGCTCACGTGGTATGTGGAAGCACTCACACTTTGCATTTCCACTGCCAGGATCACTCCAAACGCTGGTCACTCTCATTCCCTGGCTCTCCGCTCATAGTATCCTTTCTCAGAGTGGCTTCGGAGAAATCTATCCAAGTGGACTCCCCAGTTATTTTCTACACCATCATTTTGTCTGTGATGAATGCTAGAAAAGAGATAGACAGATGAGGTAATAAAAATTAATGGGTGAAGCCCACTTAGCCACCCAGGGCAGCTTCTGAGAAGGGACCATCTGAGCTAGGAGCTAAAGGATAGGAACGAGCCTGTCATTCCTAATTACTTATTTGTTTATCTCTTTGGCCTCCCCCAGAGGAATGTGAACTTGAAGAGGTCAGGGATGGTGTCTGTCCCCTTCATAACTGTGCCTCCAGCTCTTGAACATAGCCTGGAACACACAAATGCTCAATAAATACATATTGCCAGTGCTTTGACCCAAGAGCCCCTTTCCTGACAATTTATCCCAAGACAAGGTACCATAGTTAAAAAAAAAAAAAAAAAGAATAAATTACTTGGTACCCATTTAGATGGATAGAATAATAGATAGGTAGGAAGGTAGATAGATAGATAGATAGATAGATAGATAGATAGATAGATAGATAGTTGGGTTTTGTTTTGTTTTGTTTTTGAGGTAGTAGGGATTGAGCCCAGGACTTCTGCACTGAACTACATCCCTGGACTGTTTTATTTTATTTTATTTTATTTTGAGATGGGGGGTCTCACTATGTCACTAAATTGCCCAGGCTGGGCTCAAACTTAGAATTCTCCTGCCTTAGCCTTCCAGAGTGCTGGGATCTCAGGTATGTGCTACCACCCCCAGCTTAAAAACTGGAAGAATGTTTTCAGCACAAAGAAGTTAAAATTGTTTGATGAGATAAATGTTCCCCTAATTTGAACATTACACAGTGTATACATATGCCAAAACATCACATTGTGCTACACATATGTACTCTTTATGTGTTAGTTAAAAATAAAATAGCAAATTAATAATAATAATGGAGACATAGATAATCACTGCAAGCTAAAATGGCCCAAAACAGAGGCCTTTAAGTGAGTGAATAATGGAATTTCCTCAAGGAAGAGAAAATCTACAGGCAGAAAAAATTACAATTACTAAGTTTTGGGGAAATGTTCACAAATAATAGCAAGTGATAAAGAAGAATAAAACATTGTGGATTGTACCTATATATAAAATGAATATATACCTGTAATCAAAATCTAAACACATACAGATAACTACAGGAAGGGAGTGAGCAAAAATAAACAGGTGATGTGGAAAGAGTATAAATCCAGTTTGGCTTTTTTTTTTATAGTGCTTTTATTTCCTTACAAGTTAAGTTAACAGCAAGTAGGCACTGTGGAGTTATGCAACATACTGATTCGGGATAGAATGCTGCCGAATGCTTGGGCTGTAGAAGTCATTGTAGGCTCCCAGAGCCATTGTGAATTTAAGTGGGATCCTGGATTTAGACGTACTCAGCTCAGATAAATGCTTCACCTGTCCAATTCATAGTAATGATGATGATACCATAAAAACAAGAGACTCATAAGCATCACAATCTAAGGATAGGAAACAGGGCACTACCACCACTTGTATGAACTTGGGGAAAATACTTGGTCTCTAAGCTTTAGTTTCTCCACATGTAAGAGGAACTGATGAGAGTACCAACTGTGCATAGCTCTTACAAAGTGTCCTTGATTGTCATCTTCATCAAGCAGTAAGAAATGAGAGGAACAAAAATTCAATCAAGCCTTATATTATAATGGCTCTTGATCTGGTTGGTGCCAGTTATTCCTTTATTGTTCTGGATGGTTCAGGGGAAAGGTCCTTAATGGGCAAAGAAGAGTGAAAAGAAATTAATCACTGGGTCCTCCAAGAGAAGGGATTTTAAAAATTATTCCTATGTAACATCAAAAGATCACTTCGTAGTGAATAGTTTGCAGCCACTTACTGGCTATCCACAAGGTGTGGTGTTAGAGAAGAGAAATCATCTTTCTTCTTTTCTGAAGGCCTGCTGTGTGCTCGGGGACCTGGATAGATGACATATCAGATGTTATCTGTGCCCACAAACTAATTCTCAAGTTACAGAGAAGAGTCAAGAACACTTGAAGGAGCAGGAGGACATTATACACAGGACAACATGCCATGTAGCAAGCAGAGAATGAAGTAGCTATACAATCTGTCCCTGGGTCCCAGTGATTCAAGTTCTCCAATGTCACATGTGCCTAGTGCTTTGCACCTATTCACCCCAAAACCTTCAGCAAGGCCCTGCACATCTCCCTCCAGGGGAATAGGGGAACAGATTTACAGTCAAACTGTGTCTATATTTAAATTCTAGCTCCACCCTTTCCTAGCTGTCCGACCTTGGGCAAGTTACTTCAACTCTGAGGCTGAGTTTCCTGATGAGGTTATTATGATGGGTAAATGAATGTTGGGTTAGGGCTCAGCACAAGGTCTAGAATACAGTATGTGTTTAGAAAGTGGAGGAGGCTGAGTACATGGTGCATGCCTGTAACCCCAGCCACTCGGGAGACTAAGGCAAGAGGCCTGCAAGTTCCAGGGCAACCTGGGCAATTTAGTGAGACTGTCTTAAGGTTTTTTTAAAGGGAGGGGGCGTGAAGGTGTAGCTCCATGGCAGAGCTCTTGTCTTGCATGCACAAAGTCCTAGGTTCAATCCCCAGTATTGGAAAAAAAAAAAAAAGTAGCAATAATTGGTATTATTAAAAGAACTACAGAGGGCACATCAGAGGTCAGTTCGAAAGTTACCCAAAAACTGAGATTTTTTTTTTTTTTTTTTT
>NW_004624758.1:3954914-3975482 GCF_000247695.1 Heterocephalus glaber
TTTGTAAATAGGGAAGGGAGGGCTAGGAATGGGGAAAAAATAAGAACCAAGATGCATTATATAAAGGTACAATTCCCAATGAGAAATGTAATTGTATTGTATACCTACAATGTACCAATAAAAGAATTTAATAAAAAAAAAAAAGTGCAAGACCAACTTGGATTACATAGTGAGACTCTGTCTCAAAAACATTTAAAAAAGAAAGAAAACAAAAGAAATATGATAAACTGCTGATTGCATAGTAGAAACAACAATGGTAAAACACATGAAGGGGGATGGGTAAAAGGGGGCAGGATGTGCCATGTACAGGTGTAAATTCCCTCTGATGAGTGTTATTGTATGTATGCCTAAAACGTACCAATAAATGTTTTGCTATGTAAAAAAAAAAAAACAACACATGAAGAATGAGCAATTGTCAAGACTGTGCATGGTCCACTTACCAAGAGCCCTTACACCTTGCAACCAACCCCAGCTCCACACTGCAGGGTGGAGTCCAGCCCCTGCCTCCCACCCTATGCACACTCTGCACCCAGAACATACACACCTCACACCATCTCTCCACCTTCCTGATTCTCCTCACCTGGACTTGAAGGGAGGAAAAATGAACAGTGTGTCTACACTTTACCAAAACATCCATTGCCCATCTCCAAAAGCCCCTCTCTCTCCCTCCTGATTCAACCACTGTCCTGAGACTCCCATGCAGGAATGAGAAAACAGCCAGGTATTTTAATCAGGGTTCTCCTTGGAGAAGCAAAAACCCAACTTCCAGAAAAATGGAAAAGAAAATACATGTGCTAGAACTGACTGCTAACACAGTGATGCTAGCTGCTAGTTTGTAATACAAAAGCAGATTTATTTCCCCACGTCACACCTTTGTTTCCCCCAGAGATAATAAGCCCAAAGCCTCCTGAGCTCCATTTCTTCTTCTTGCTTGATATGGTAACCCTGTCCACTGTACAGACACTGTCCTGAAGCTAGATTTGTTTATTCTCTTCCGCAATGCTTGACTAAAACAGGGACACAAGTACACCGGGACATTCACAGAAGTACTGAGTACTGTCACAACCATCATTAGGGTGGGTCATAAAGCTGAATGGATGGCCAGTTAGGGACCAATAACTACTGTTACTCAGTTAAATTTATTGCCTCAAACACAGCAATTACAAGAGTTTCAGTAAGTTACAGAGGAGGCTCCTCACACACATATACATACAGACACGTGCACGCACACACACTCACACAACATATGGACGTACTTGCTATAATGAATCCCCATTTTATTATTTTTTAAATTCTCAATTTAATTATCCAAATGTAAAGAATCGCAATGAATTCAAAGTGATCATACAGATCAGGGGCAGATCATATCCTCAGCTCCCAAGCATCTGATGGGGCTAAACGGTTATGTCACTTTCTATTCTCACTCATGGTTCAAGTCACTGAGCTAGAAAAACTTACCCTAATATCTATGGCCTCTCTTTGAAGTGAGTATTTGAACACAACATGAGTGAGTCCATTTCCTTAATGCAGAAAGAAAACAGAATTCATGTCCAGGAATCTCCCAAATATCACTGCCTTCAACACTGCAGTATCAGAAAATTCATTTCCTCAAATTTTATTTGAGGATTTTGATACGGAAAGCCAGGACAATGATTACTGATTTATTTTCCCTAATTCATGTAACGTGAAGCCCAGAGGTAGAGTGACTTTCACACATTCCTCAAGGATCCAGGTTCTCTTCATATCCCAGTGAATCAACTTTACCAGACTGGCTCCCTCCATGCTCAGAAGGGGGCTGCCAGTTTCTGGCATCATATCTAGACAGAAAAGCACCTAGAGCCAGAAGAGATGAATCTTCTAGTTTCTTCTTATGAAGAGTTGAAGAAATATTTTCCATATGCCTCTCATCAGCTCCCCCTTTACATATGTGGCAACACACCCACCCCAAAACCATTACAAATAAGAGAAAATGGGATTATCATGAGTGATTAACCAGGATTCAATCCCGAGCTTGTGGAAGAGGCACCTTCATGACCAAACTGGGGCGCTGTCAGCAGGGAAGAAGCCAGTAGGTGACTGTCACTACTCCAAAGGCCCTTCAGGTAGAAGGGTTATGAAAGAGGACGACTTCACCACTTGGGCTGTCCATGGTGTCTGCACTACCCGCTCTTCCAGGCCTCAGAAAAGAGTGTTCGGAATGGGCTTACTCGGTTTATGACACTGCTGTCAACCTGCCCTTGGTTCTTCCTGCCCTTGTATCTTCCAAATGTCAGAACATACAAGATGAGGGAAAAATGCAGTCTGAGAACAAGAGTACCTTTTTTGTGACTCCTATTAGACACTGGGCATGCTTTTATACCTTAGATCATTAATTCTCACAGTAACTATTGGCTAGGTATTATGGATACCCTGTTATAAAGGAGGAAACTGAGGCATGATTGAAAAATTTGCTCAACATTCCGTTGTTAGAAAGTACCAGAGCCAAGACTCAAGGCCAAGACCGCCTGACTCAAAATCCGAGTCTTTCCATGCAGATATCTTCTCTTCCAGTGCAGAAGAGGGCCAAGTCGCAAGCAATGAGAAAGGAACACAACAGAAAACACTGTCAATGTAGGACTATAACCAGAAAAGCTAAAGAGAAAGCTTTAAAACATTCAAGAAACATGAGACTGGCATCTCATGATGACCCCATAAACATGGGGCACATACACACATTACATATAAAGCATACCCTCTGCCATGCTCTGATTTTATAAGACTCCTAAAGCAGTGTCACTCCAAGTCTATCCCATGGGCTGTGCCAGTCCACACAACTGTTTCCAGGTCACAGAAGTGGAACAATGAAAGTGAGTGGCCAGGAACCTTTCTCATGCTCTGGCAATGCTGTGACATTCAAGAATGTGATTAACAGACTTGTGTCATGAAACAGGGTCAAGACCAGATTGGGTGTTATTGAACTTAGACTGCACAGGACACATGCTGCATGTGAGTATTGGTCTATGATGAACAGGAAAGTTTTAAATACAGACAAATAAATACTTTAAAGTATATTGAAGTAAAAAAAAAAATAAAAAACTAGTGACCCCCCCTCTCCGCCACAAAAAGATGGAAAAGTTCTACCCTGGAGGGCAGCTAGGTAGATACAATTACCCCCATTTTACAGGTGTAGAGAATGAACTTGCCCAAGGTCAGCCCCGACGGGAAGAGGCCAGGCAGGAACTGCTCTCATCCAATGACAAATGAGGATAACTATGAAAACTCTCAGCTCCTCATAACAGAAAGAGTGCTGGCAATAGAGGGCTATACAAAGGTGGAGGCTTATTAAAAAAATCATTTCCCCTCGCTTTGAGGTTGCCAAAAGTACACCTGAGATAAGATGCCTCTGACGAGAAGTATCTATAAAAAGCAGCCAGGAATAAAAGGACTCATTTCAAAGCCCTCTTGTCTGGCTCCACCAGCTCTGTCACTGACTCTAGGTCCAACTATATTGTGCCCTTCTAGAACATTGTACTAGGACCTCTTCCTTACTCAACTGGGAAAATCTTGCTCTTCCTAAACATTTTTTTGGAAGAGAATTGTTAAAACTCCAGATCATTCAAGCCCATTTTTTAAAGGGAGGATAAATACTGGGGCTGTTCGTGGTCTCCCACAGCTATGCCAGTGCAGGAAAGGAAGTAGAGGCCAAGCCCAGGCCAGGCTTGGGCTCTCCTCTCTCTCTCTGAAGACACTTACTTTCATGACGTCTCAGTTTCCTTCTTGTCTCTGTCAATCTCCTCTCTTCCTATGTGTTTCCTTTACTTATTTCTCTAGTGTCTTTATATCTTCACTCGCTCACAATGATTGTGACTTCTCACTTTCAATTCTACCTTGCAGCTCTGCGAATGTAGCACCAGCACCAACTACATACATCCCTCAGTTTCCAAGTCCAACTTCCTGAAAAAAGAATCCGACCGGCTGAGCCCATCTTTACAGGCCAGGCTACTAAGCGGTGATCACCAGCCTACCTGAGAATCAGTTCCTCTGGGGTCCAAGGTCAAACCCTGGTCTCAAGAGCTATTGCCAGATAAGGCCAAGTATGTGATATGGAGACCATCTGCTTAATGAAGCAAAACAGAAGAGGTGGGTCAATACCACCAACGTGGTCTTCCCAGGAATTCATAAGAAGTAAATAAACCCCAGTTTTGCTTTAGTTCCCAACTCTAGTGACACCTTCCCTGGGAAGTCCTTCATGATTTCTCCAGGTTGGTTCTCCACTTACTAATGTTCATAATGTAAATCTCTCTAAAGGAACTCTTGCCCTGTTAACTGGAAACCACTTGCTTGCTGCTCTGCCTTCCTATTAGACTATGAGGACGCTGAAGACCTGGACCATAGTGTGTACCACAGAGCTTGGTGCTTGGCATAGAGGAGCTCCATAAATGAGCCTGGAGCGAATGACTAAATGAACAACTGAGTGCCTACTCTAGATAAACTAAGGTTAGGGTGGTGGAGGGGAGCAGAATTAAGAGGTCAGAACATTATAGAAGAAAAACTACTTCTGAAGGGAAGAGATGAAGAAGTTGAACTGCTGACTCAGTGGCAGTATCTTTTACTTCCATGTTTTTTTAGGTATTTGGGGGATTCCATGATTTAATAGGTGAGGACGAGAAAGTACAGCTTGGATTCAGCTCCTCTAAGAGTAAAAAAGAGTTAGTAACAGCTGCTTTGGTGGGTGGCTGAAAGAATAAAACTGAGATAACAAATGAAAAGTGTCCAGTAGAGCACCTGGGGCAGGTAAAGAAAAGGCTTGTGCAATCTGGGTTATGGTGGACAGTTTTAGAACTGCCCAGAACATGTCACACGGAACCACATGGCAGAGGGAATAAAAGGGATTATCACAAAATAGTGACTATTTAATTATTTTAAAATTATTGCAGTAAAAGATACATTGCCACTAATCCCTGTCAAAATACTCCCTCTTGCTTCCAACACACTTATCCCATAGTTTGTGTCAGTTTCTAAAGCAGTTCTGGAAGTCCTTTTTCATAAGTGTCTTTACAATATGTGATCAAAAATATGGTAATATTTTAAAAAATGGTAATATTGCTACCGAGTGTCAGTCAATGGAATGGCAAGCTTGTAAAAACATTACAATGTGTCCTCATCCACCTTATTCATCGCATCTGGTCCCAAAATCAAAATGACGATGAAAGGTAAACATTTTAGATTAATTCAGGCATAAAGCACCCACAACAGCTCAACTAAAGACATTCAAAAGAGGACTTCCAGAACTGCTTCAGAAAGGGGCAAGAACGACAGGGTATGTGTGTTCAAAGCAAGGGGGATTAATTGTAATGTGTCTTTCAATGCAATAAATTTTAATTTAACCATTCACCATATTTTTACAACACCTATTATATAAGGACTCTCACAGGCAGGAATTATCTTTATTAAACTATCCTTCACCCCAAGGTCTAGAGCATGAGGCAGTAGGGCAGTCATTACCCCACTGACAGCAGGAGACTGCGCAGGCCAATAATAACATTATGGTGTTAATCATTAAAATGCTGTGTCTGTTTTTGTCTGGGAACAAGAAATTTTGATCTTTGTTCTCTCTATAAAGATGAAAGGTGAGGTGCTACTGAAAGTGGTGAGTCCCAGCCAAGAGGATGGCATGTCTGCCCAGCCATCTGCTGGAAAGTCTTGGTTCCCCAGACCCCTAGTGTTGTTGTGGAGTCCTCAGAGCATAAAGCCTAGTAAGTGCAGGTGGAAGAGGAGAGAGGGCGGATTAGCTCCTCCCAGAGGTCAGACTCTGCCATTCAGAGAGTCTTCTGTAGTTGGCTAGGAGAAGAATCAAAAAGCAAGGTGAAGCTGCATAGCCAAGACAAATGAAAATATATGCCCACACAAAAACCCAAAGCATGAATGTTCACAGCAGCATTATTCACAATAGCCACATGAATACATGGCAAACCCATCAATTAACAGGTAAATGATATGATGCTGCTTATGTAGAATGGTCAGAAAAGGCAAACTGGTAGAAACAGATGATAGGTTCAGATTGCCAGGGGATTGGGGTGAGGGGAATAAAGAGGTGAATGCCAGTGGGCACAGGGTTTCTTTTGGGGATGATGAGAATGTGCAACTGTGAATGTACTGAAAACCATTTTATTTCTACACTTTAAACTGATGAACAGGGTGGCATGTAATTGTATCTTTAATGAAGCTATTACAGCAATACATGCCTGAAATCTGGGTTAGAATTTAGCTCTTACTTTTGCACTGGGAAAATATTAAGCACCTCCTAACCGTCGAGCATTGTTCTGGGTGCAGAGCCCATGATGTTAAACAGGACAGACGGTGGCCTGCTCTCTTTGCACTTAGGATTTACTAGGAAAATCTGTCCAAAAGATTTTAAGTCAGATACATTAATAATTCCAAATGTGTTGAGACTCTGAATCAAATATAAAGCTTAGGAAAGGAATCTCTTAGAATGTAGAAGCATACCCAAAATGGAAGAAAGTCTAGGCCGGGAGACCAGGGTGTGTGAAAAGTGTGGGGCCGCACTCAGGAGGCTGAGACAGGGGGATCGCCATGAGTTTGAGGCCAGTCTGGGCTATACAGTGAGTTCAAGGCCAGTCTGAACTACATAGTGAGACCCTGTCTCAAAAACAAACAAACAAAATAAGTGTGGGGCCAAAAAGGTCTTGGTGTGTTTGTGACACTGAAATGAAGCCAAGAAGACCAGATCATCATACTGCACTTCTTTGCGTGTAACCTTAGACAAGTCGCACCAGCTCTCTGAGTAACGAAGAATAACAGGGAGGGTAACAACACCGATTCAACCATGGCAACACCTGGCTCTGGATTACCATAGAGCAGCTACCCAAATGTGACTTTCTCCCCTCTCCACTCCCTCCTGACATGCTTGCTGGCTGTGGTCCATTCCTCCAGCCTGGGTTGCTTATTCTTCTTTTCTCTCCCTGTAGGGCAGATATTCCCTAAAAGAGTTGACAAAAGAAGCAAATAAGTCCACATAATTCTCTTGTCAATGGCATGAGCCAAATGCATTTATTCCCCTGAAACCCTGTACTACCTGGCCCATAAGAATTAGCCTGTGATGGTTTGTGAACTGTTTTCTTTGAACAAATGGAAGTCGTCCAGTGCTTGCCAGTCCTTCATCTCTGTAGGTGCTGGTCCTATGACCATCTGTCTCAAAAGGTGCCTCTCAGCAGCATTAGGCTCTGGGTGGAACTGGTCTGGGTCAGAAAGCCCAGCAAGAAAAAGGTAAGAATAGCAGCTTTAGACTCAAGCATATCTGGATTCTGCCCCTCTCTGGTCATTTTTCTCCAACAGCATCAGCCTTCTGCCACCATTTCTGGAGTCCTCACCATCACCCATGAATTCTGGCACTGCTCTTCTTCCCATTTTATAGAAAAGTAAACTGAGGCTCAGGTTACTTGATGCCAAGTGCCCGAGATCATTCAGTAGTTAATGGAAGAATCTAGATTTAAATCCAAGAAGTTAGGCGCCCAAGCCCATGGCTTTAACATTCACACATGATGATGCTCCTCAATGACTGTCCCTGCAGATGGGACCAGAACATCTGCATGGTAGAGTCCTCATGAGGACTAACAGAGTTAATATAAATGAGCCTCTTGGGATGCTGAGAAAATAAGTGAGAATCAACGCACGGTGCTGACCTGCCTACCCCTAAGCCTTGGAGTTTAAGGAGGGCTCTGCTAGCTCTTTGAAGGGATTGTCTCAAACTTCCAGGTTCAGTCTGCCAAGGAGAGAATGATAAAGGTGAATTCCTGCCCTAAGGATCACACCAGCTATCACAGAATTCTGTCCCAGGATGCCCTGGAGCAGACTGGAGAGGTGATTTGAGCTTTCAGAGGATCCTCTGGTGTAGGACACAGGCAAATGTCTAGCTCAACAGCAGCCCCGAGGTGGTGGCACCTACAACAGCTAGGGAGCCGGCAGGGATGATGGGGGTAGGGTACAGTGTTCTTGGTCCTCTCATAGTGATGACCATCAAAGTCTCCAGAGTTTCTGGAGCACAAGGAAACTTTCGGTGAGATTTTCGAAAGCACCCTGGATCTTCGCTTGACAGTGAGTGGAAAGGACCTACACACTCAACGCAGGAGAGCTGGGTTCTTCCCAGAATTCAGCAGAGGGACATGGGAGGAGTGCTGGCCTACAGACTCTCACCTCTCCTCTGGCCTTCAGTACTCAGCAGAGGGTATTCCAGACACTTCTAAGACTCAGTTTCTCCATCTGTCACATGAAGCAAATGACGCCCCCACCCTGGTACTGGGGATTTGATTCCAGGGGCTTTGCACCGAGCTACAACTCCTTTTTAATTTTTTCGTTTTTAAATTTTGGAACAAAGTCTTGCTAAGTTGTCCAGGATGGCCTGGAACTTGCAGTCCTCTTGCTTCAGTCCCCTACAGCATTGGTGTTACAGGCATGTGGCTGAGCCCAGCTGTCCTCTTCTTCACTGAAAGGTTACCAGAGCTAATATATGTACAGTATGTAGTACAGGGTATGGTGGTGGCTTTATTTTTTAAAATACAACAGTCAGAGCTGTTATTTACTGTACTAAAGTCTGTTTGTTTGTTCACAAACAGGGTCTCACTATGTTGCTCAGGCTGGTCTTGATCTCCTGTGCTCAAGTGATCCTCTTGCCTCAGCCTCCAGAGTAGCTGGGCCTATCCATGTGCATCACTGTGCCTGGCTTTAAATTAAATTTTGTGCATGCATTTGACATTCTCACTGAACTCTCACATCCACTCTGTCAGATACTTTTTTTTTTTTTTTTTGAGGCATGGTCTCGCTATGTAGTCCAGGCTGGCCTCAAACTCATGGCCATCCTCCTGCCTCAGCCTTCTGAGTGTTAGGATTACAGGTGTGCACCTGTAATGCTCAGCTGGGTAAATACTATTAGTAGACTCATTTTGCAGATGAAGAAATGAAGACTAAGAATTACAATAGTACACAGCCTGCCAAGCATGGCGGTGCTCACCTGTAATCCCAGCACTTGGGAGGCTAAGGCAGGAAGATTGCCGTGAGTTCGATGCCAGCCTGGACTACATAGTGAGACTCTGTCTCAAAAAAACAAAAGCAAACAAACAA
Organism: Heterocephalus glaber; assembly: GCF_000247695.1. The sequence goes on from NW_004624758.1 coordinate 3,964,032, forward strand.
ACAAAACAAGACTACATGTTCTGCATCTGGAAGCTAGTGAACTGTCAAGCAGGATTTGAATCCAGGCAATGCAGTCTCAGGGTCCATCTGAATTAGCTCCATTCTCCAGAGACGTCCTCTGTCTTTTCTCAGGTGATCACACTTTCACCCTTGAACCAAGTCATGCTGATGTGACCATGCCTGGTAACCACGACAGTACAGAGGAACGGCTAAGATCCTGCACAGCTTTGGAAATGCCACCTTCTTTCATACAGGTGGTGTAGGAATAGTTCATTTAACCCTTTCAACAACCCTGTGGGGGATGTAACATGCTAACTCCTGTGCAGATGAGAAAACAGAGGCAAGCAGAAAAAGTAAATCATCCAAACTTCCAGTCAGGCAGTAAGAAGCACAATTCAAGTCCACTTTGGTAGGGCTGGCTTCCAGAAACATAGTTGCTAGAGAATAAATTATCTCACCTCAGTGAGGCCAGGCAGCCTGTGTCTACACAGGAAAACAAAGGTAGATAAATGCAGGAATTCACAGCCCTATAAAAAATGAATTAAGATAAAACACATTCCCTTACTACTTAATGAGGGAGGTTTATGAACACAAATGCATGACAATGACTCAGAGGAACATAATTATCTTATCATAAGTTAAAGGTAATCGATTTTCATTTCTAAGTAAATACCATATTTCCTCAATCCTAACACACCTATGCTTTTCACATATCTGAAGTTTGGGTGCAAGTCACCCTCACCATGGATGTACGTGCACACTGTGTCTTTCTTTCCCCCTGTCAAGGCTGGTATTGGATTGAGAATGTGGCTTACAATAGATGTCGCCAGGATTGAGGTCCCCTCTTCCTGCCTCACCTCTGTGCTAGGTAAGGTGCCCTCCCCTCTGCCAGATTTCCTTTCCCTCCAAGCCAGAAGAAGAGAGCCGTGGCTCCCTTGTTAGCAGCAGAGAGGTAATCACCCTCTCTCTCTTTGCACTGGGTCTCACCGGAAAAATTGAGTAGGGAAACAGAGAAGCAAGAGATGTCTTCCTCAGCCCAGGACTGCCCCCATAGCCTGATGCCCAGCACAGGAGTGGGAATGGTTGGCAGAGCCCAGATCCACCCAGCCAAGGCAGGAAGCAAGGTCAGTGGAGAGTGTATCTCTGTGCAGCTGGGACAGGTGAATCCGACAGGAAGAGCCTCACTCCAGACCATGTAGCAACTCCAAGGTACAGCCGGCAGCAAACACAAGACTCTGGTTCTCAGAATGAGTGAGTCTCACTGTGCTGTCTCCAGTTTTTTCTCCCAACTCTGCCCAGGAGGAGCCCCTGGCCTGTGAGATGACATTGGACACTACTGTCCTAGAGGCAGAAAGGTGTGTGTCCCTGGAAAATCACTTCCTCTCCATCCTGTGCTCAAACCCTTGGCCTCAGGCTGCCCATACTTCTTGCGATGGCCTCCTTCAAAAGCCCCTGGTGCAGATGTGGGATAGACAGCCATCAGGGGCCCACCAGGGCCTCCTCTCTCCTGGAGTTTTAAATACAGGAATAAAATGTAAAAGAAAGGAAGGAGGCAAAGGAATTAACCAGTCCAGAGCCAGAGTGCTGGGTGCAGCCCTGAATTGCTCCCTCCGTCTCTGAGGGGGCACAGCCCCTCCTCAGCCCTTCTAGCCTGGCCTGGGAAACCTACAGATGCTAAGGCTGAGGACCCCTCCCATACCACCCGAGGCAGGCTTAGCCTTCAGGATTTGGGGGGTGAAGGTGTGCCTGTACCACACAGTAGTGAGCTGGCCTATCTTGTTAGGGTTTTAAAAGCCATATTCTCTAAGATTTTAAATAGCAGATGGCAGACTTCAGAAATAGAAAGGTACATTAGTTTATGCCTCTTAACAAAACTCTGGCCTAAAGTTCTATGCCCCCACCCCGGGGTACAGAACTAGGAAATGGAGCCAGATGGCCAGCCTGAGATGTATGGAGGGTGAGAGGGTAGGAAAGGGAAAGCGAAGGGTAGATAAAACACCCACGATGGCTATAGAGTCTCATCAAAGTACCCAGCTGGCAGCACTCAAATGAAGCAAGAGCCACAGTTCCTGAGGAGTACTCAGCAGCACACGCCTCCAGGGCAGCGGGGGCCTGGACACATGATCCCAGCTCTGTCACACACAAGCTATCTGACCGTGGGCCATGACTTACCTTACCTTTAAAATGGGAGCACTAAATAAATAGCACCTGCCTGCTAGGGTCGAGGAACACCTGGAACAGTGCCTAGCACATAGCTAATTCTATAGTATTGTTCACTCCTGCCCAGACCTTGACATACATTATTATCTTGTAGAATCTTCCTAACAAGCCTGGGAAGAAATAATTATTTCATAGATGAAAAACCTGAGGCTCCAGTCACGATGCTGGTTTGTCATAGGGCTGGGGTTTAAACAATCCCTGTTCTTTCCACCTTCACACTCCCCTGTACCAGGTTCCCTACCTAGGGAACTGGATAGATAAGGACAACCTGGTGGGGAAGGGGAGGTAAATGACACAGAAAGGAAATGGGTATCACAGTGATGCTGTGATCTCTGAGCCTCAAGACAAATCCTGCTGCAGACCACAGCACAGGGGACAGCCCACGGCCAGGACTTGGCACAGGCCCTGGGTGACCGCAGCCCGGGCACCTGTGCTCCCCAAGCCCCTTAGGTTCCAGGCATCTGGTCCTGATGCAGCAGGTGGGGAGGCAGGGCCCAGAGGAGGGAGAGCCACGGGGCAGCTGGCCAGCCAGGGTCCATCCCTCCCAGCACCCAGCAAGGCGGGCAGACGGGCAGGAGCCCAGAGCTGCTATGGCCACAGGCCCAGCATCTTTCTGGCCACAAGGGCTGGCAAGGGAGACCAGACAGAAGGCTGCTTCTCAACCTGAGAGAGGAGTGTCTCCAAGCAGAGGAGACTCTCCAGCCTCGTATCATTTGACCATTCCCAGACTCACTAAATGTGGGGCAGGAAAGGGGCTTCCTGAGGCCAGCCAAGAGGGCCTTCGTAGTTTGCAGTGGAGAAAAACAAGGTCACACAAAACTGGAGCATGCTGTCATGAGACCAGAACTTGGGTGTCCCAATGCCTGGTCCCATGGTCTTTAGGGCATGCGTATGAGACCCAGAATCAGGTCTTCATAGCTCTGGCTCTGGTTCTGCCCCCAGCCAGGAATAAGCACTATTCTTGGGACTTCCTTTGGCATGTGGATTCTGTAGTTCTGCGGTATAGAGTGGCATGCTGGTGTGTGGGTGTGTGTGTGTGTGTGTGTGTGTGTGTGTGTGTGTGTACATGTATATGTGTCTATTCATTCCACAGCAAATATTTATCAAGTGCCTTGGACCAGGCTCTATTTTCAGACCAGGAGATAAAGCAGTTCACAAAACAGATGAGGCCCTTCCTCTATGTCCATGGGGCCAACATTCCACTATCGAGGGACCTGATGTCACATAGGGGCAGAGCAGGTACCTAGACTCTGGGAGGTGGGACACAGCCATTGGATACCACTATGAGCTACGACCTTTCTCCTGCTTCATAGGAATATTGGACAGATCTTGGGAAAACATTCGCTGAGCTCCACCCCACATACTGACTCCCTGCTCCCGTAGCACCCCAGGGTGCTCCTCTGGCATTCTGCACTCTGCCTTGCAGTCACTTTCTGGGGACCCCACCCAAGTCATCTCTGAACCCTTAGGCCCCAGGAGGTGGGAGCTCCTCATAGAATCCTTCGATGAAGCCATTGATTCTGGGCTGCAGTTGCTCAGCTGTAATACAAGGTGATAACCATCTGGATGACTCCTGAGTGTCCCGCAGATCAGATCAGACATACGAGATGAAAGAACCTTGGAACCAACATTCCAGCAATGATACAGTTCTTATTATCCCCCATAAAAAAAAGGCACCAGTTAAGTGTCTCTGGGAAAGGACTTGGCTTGCAGATGGCTGGTTTTATCTGGAGTGTGCGTGTGATTGTGCATGAAGACGTGTGTGAGTGGGAACCATGTGCCAGCCCAGAAGGCTCACCTGACTCCAAAAAGAGCTCTGTAGTTTCAAGATTTTGGGAGCATGGTCCTCATCCCTGTCTGAAACAGTCTGAAGCAAAGGAAAAAGGGAAGAAAGAGAAAGAGAAAAGGTACCCTTAAGTCCCCATGGCTGAAAGCTGCAGCCAGCAGCTTGCCAGGCAGGACGGAAGCACTGCCCGGCCATAAATGACCACTGGCTCCAGGCTGGCCACCCGCCCTGGCTGCCTGCACGGAAGGGCTGGACTTTACCCAGCAAATCGGGAAGGAACTAGAGCCTCTGAACTTGGGACTTGGGCTCTGTCGATAAGGCCAGTGGACAAACAGAGGGCAGGGGCCAGGGCTCCCCTTTATACACACAGAAGCCCGGCTCCAGGCTGATACTGCTGAGATCTTTGCCCTTTAGTTCAAACAGGAAGTCTTAAAATGGAAAATGAAATGCGTAAGGAAGGGGTGCAGCCATCGGCTTCCAGGGAAGACAGAGCAGGTTGTTGGCAAAAGAGCATTTGGGCTTCACATGGGAGAAAACCGAGGGGCTGGGGTGTTTGGAGGGAGCAAGAAACCCCTGGGGAAGGGAGACAGTAGCTCTCGAGCAGGGGGAGAGTCTGAAACCTGGGTCTGAACCACAGCAGGCAAGTTCTGCCCTGAGTGCCTCATGGGGAATGACCTCACCGCGGGAACCTCAGTTTCTCCATCAGTAAATGGGAACAGCAATTCCATCCACCTCCAAGAGAGTAGGAGAGGTTCCAAATGAAGTCATCGCGTGAAAGTGCCATGCCACTCACAAAGGACTCAGTAGACCAACCTGCATCCTGGTGAGGTCCTCCTCAAAATGTATTTTGCAATCGAGAGGGGAAATCCAAAATAACATCTCCGGCTCTCCATGCCACCCCCATACACCCCCGTGCCAGCAGTTCAAAGAAGAGAAAACTGGGAGAGGGTAAATAATTAGAGAATCCCAGCAGTCTCCCTGGTGAGGCTTCCAAGTAATTATTCACCTGTAAATTACTCCTTTTGCCTTAATTCCATCTCCAGATCCTTCAGACAAGGGAAATTCGTTTATTTACATCTCTGACTACCCTGCTTTGGTAAACATTCCAACAAGCTTGGATGGCCCATTAAGGGGAAAAAATAGAAGAAGTGAGGCAGGCAGGAGAGAGAGAATTAACTCCTGGTCATTACTGGCATTTACAGAATTACCTTCCAGGGTAATTAATGAGGAATCAAAGCCAAGGCTAACCTCATCCCGAGACAAAAGGGAGCCTTTCGAAGCCAGGCCAGGCGGGAACTTCAGGAAGCCCCACACGCAGCTGGCCCTCGCTTCTCCCGCAAGGTGGAACATTCTAGCACCCTTCCCTCAAGTCCTGCAGGGCAGTGGCTGGGCTGCACTTTCATGGCATAAAGGGGCTCCCTGTGGGGTGAGATCACCCCTGATTGCCCTCTCAGAGTCTGCAGACCCAGGCCCTTCCTGATGACTCTCCAACCCAGCCTGGCCATTTATGGGCCTGGTACATCTCAGAGCACATTAAATAATTGTGAATACCCACATAATAGCATTGTTGTGAATCAATATACTGTGCATTCTAGTGTCTTAAAGCCTCTCAAATTTGCCAAACTCCAAAGTGGCCCCACCTTGGTGACAGCCACCGCTGCCTTTTACCAAGAACAGGGCATCCAAATAGTAGCTGTCCAGTCTCTCCTCCTCTCATCTCTCAGAATCATCTTTCTAAAAGGTAAACTGGGGGCCGGGGATTTAGCTCAGTGGTGCTGCCTCCTGCCTCACAAGCACAAGGTCCCGAGTTTGATCCCTGGTACCAAAAAAAGGTAAACTGAAAAAACAAAGTAAGCTCCAGCTCAGACCACTGGGGAGAAAGCTGTAATTTTGACAGTGGCCCCTAGAGTCAGACAGCCTGGGCTTGAAGTCCGGATCAAGCAGAGATCATCTGCGTGGCCGTCGGTAAGTTACTAAACATCTCTGAACTTCAGTTGCCTCATCTATAAAAGGAGAACAAAAATTGTATCTTCTCCCCACTTACAGTTGTACTCTAAGTTGATGAAGAAACAGTATTTAAAAAGCACTAGCTACTCACAAAGCAGCGTGACCATTGTCACCATCACCATCATGTTACTCGCGAACACAGAGTCTCGTTGCCTCTCAGGCCTGATGCCACTGTCCCACCCTCCCTAGTCTATCCAGGAAGTCCCTGCAGTCTCCCAAACACCCTTCTTTTCTCGTGTCTGCTCCTTGCACAGACTGCTGTCTCTGCGAGAATGCCCTTCCAGGACAGCATCAGAGGTCCCAGGCATTCACAGACAAAACACCAAAAGAGGGGAGCACAAGGGACTTGGACCTCAGAGGTGTGTCGCAGTTTGGGCAGAGGATGTGTGAGGTTCAGGTAGAGCCCCTTAGGTAGCTTTTCTAGGTTCATATGTCCTCTAGAAAGAGCTTTCCAGTTGCTCTGAAATATCCAACACTCCTATGCAAAGGGAAGGTGGGCAAGTCTTCTCAGTTCTAAGATGAAGAAACTGGGGTTCCTAGAAGGCCAGTGACTGTCCATGGTCACCACTTGGTAGCAGTGGGGACGTTGCTTTAAGCCTCCCAAGACAGCAGAATGGTGAGAAGAAAGTTGGAGGTGGGCCTGAGTCTGCAACCCCAGCCAAGACCTTTGGCAAAATTTTCACCTAAGCTTCCTTCCAGTTTCTTCATCTGCAAAGAAGTGAGAATGACCTGTTATGAGGTTATTTGGGAAGCTGCACTGAGACACCTACTTCATGAGAAAATAGCTACCTCAGCCTGGCACTAAAAGTGGAGCCACTGCATGAACCAAGGAGGCAAAGACTCAGGGATGTTTACAGTCTTCACGCCCAAAGGTCAGGGGCAAACAGAGCCTCCTCCAGAGTCAAGGGTCAGCCAGGGCGAGAAACAGAGGCATGGAGAGGGCTGGAGACACAGCCCTGGGGCAGCCAGCATCCATGAGGAAGCCACAGTGATGGCAAGAAGTGAAGCTTCCCAGAGAAAGAGCCAGAGATGGAAACCAGGAGGGCCTAGGACCAGGAGGTGGGGAAAGAGACTGGAAAGAACAGGGGCTGAGAACACACAACCAGCAGTAATAGTAAGACCATCCCAACACAAACCCCCAAAATAGCAGCATTTATTTATTTAACATTTCCCTCCCAGTGTTTGCTATGAGATTCCTCTTCACACTGCAGTAAGAGAATAAATGATTTCACGGTGCCAGGGGCGAGGCAGCAGGTATGGACTCCTCAAGGGCAAGGCCCTAGATCCTGTGCAGAGCCAGAGCCTGGGCCAGGGCTGGCCCAGGAACATGAGTGGGGAAAGAGAAAGAAGGAGCTAGCACTGATATCATACAAGGAACCCCCAGAGAGCCTTTAAATTCATATTTAGTAACATCTTATAATATTATCATTATTTTATCTTATTTCCCAAATGCCTGACTGAATACTTACATAAGTAAAAAAAACTGTTTGTTTTGAGTTAAACTAATCTGAATTAATACCTTCCTCCTTCGCTGACCTTTCTGAGCGTTAGCTTCCTCATCTGTCAAATAAACACTATTTTGTATTTGGGCTTTTTACTCTGAGGAGTCAAAACAATTTATATCAAGTGCCATTGGTAAGATTGTTACTTCACAAACCTTGTCCACCAGTCTATAAAGCAAAGTACAACAACATTCAGAAGCACTGGATATGTACTGCATGCTCTAATCACAAGAAATTCATCTGGAAATAAATAACAAAAAGATAACAAAAAGAACCTTATGGTTTTGAAAATGTATGAACATACCTCTAAAGAAAAAGTCAAAGATCAAAGGAGAATTTAAGGTAGATACTAGGACACACTTAGAACTGAATTAAAATACAACATGTCAAAATGCATTGAACACAGGCAAACCAACATTTTAGGAGGGAATATATAACTTGAAATGCTTAGATTAGAAAAGAAGAAATATTGAAATATTATAAGCTAACACAATTTAAAGAATTAGAAAATAATCACAGAAATAAATCCAAGGAAAGTAGACATAAGAAAGCAATAAAAATGGGAGCAGAAATTGGTGACATAGAAAACAAAAATAAGAAAGTTTTAACAAGAAGTTCATTTTCTTTTCTTTCTTTTTAAAAAGAAGGTCTTGGGCCTGGGATTTAGCTCAGTGGTTCCGGTGCTGGCCTCTCAAGCTCAAGGTCCCAAGTTTGATCCCCGGTACCGAAAAACCAATAATAATAATTAAAAAATAAAAAATAAAAAGAGGGTCTCAACCTGGGCATGGTGGCATTGTGTATAATCCCAGCACTCAGGAGGCTGAGGCAAGAGGATTATGAGTTCAAGGTCAACTGGGCTATGTAGCAAGTTCAAGGCCAGGCTGGAAGACAAAGCATGAAGGCAAAGTCCCCAAACAAAAGTTTAGCAAATTAAATCACCAATTATAAAGAATGATACTAATGTACAGTCCAATTTAGTTTACCCAGGCAATGCCATGTTAGCTTAAAGTAGATATTTATTTTTGAGCCATCATCATAACATATTAAAGGAGATAAATCACAAGATTGTATCAGGAGCCACATAAAAAACATTTTTTTTTTTGAGACAGGGTTTTGCTATGTAGCTCAGGGTATCCTTGAACTTGCTATGTAGCCCAGACTGGCCTCAAACTCATGACAATTCTCCTGACTCACCCTCTTGAGTGCTAGAATTATAGATGTGCACCACCACACCAAGCATAAAAAAACTTCAAAATTCAACATGATCTAAGAAAAAAAAAGAATCTAGTAAACTAGAAAATAAAATTTCCTTAACTTAAAGCTGGTATTTACAAAACGCCAAAGTAAATGTCATACTTAGTGGTGAATTATTAGAAGACTTTCCTCTACAGTCAGCACAAAAGCAGCTATCCTGCTTAATTTGACATTTTTTAGAGGTCCAAAATCATGTAATTAGGCAACACAGATAAAAGGAAGAAAGAAAAATTATGTTGTTTCCCAATTATATGATTATCTATAAAAACACACCAATAGAAACTGTAAGTAATTAGAATAAGAAAATTAGCAAGATTGCTATCAGTTAATAAAACTCAGTTACATTTTTAAACACAACAATCCTCAGTTAAAAATACAATTTAAAAATACAATTTATTATGGCACCGAAAAGAATTCTAATTTTAAAAATGTGCAGTCTTGCTAGGTACATTCCTGTACCCTGGGAGGCTGAGGCAAGAGGATTGCAAGTTCAAGCCCAGCCTGGATGACTTAGTGACTTAGCGAGACCTTGTCTCAAAATAAAATTAACTGCTGGGGCTGTAGCTCAGTGTAAAGGCTCTGGGTTCCATCCCCGAGACTGGAAAAAAAATACAAACCAGTGCAAGGTTTTTGTGAGAAAAGTTACAAACTTTGTTAAAAAGACATTCCAAGATGGCCAGGGATTTAGCTCAGTGGTTTCGCTGCCTGCCCCGCAAGTGCAAGGACCCGAGTTCGATCCCTGGTACCAAAAAAAAAAAAAAGGATATTTAAAGAGCCGGGTGTGGTGGCCCAAGCCTATAATCCCAGCACTTTAAAAGATTTAAATGAAAAGAAAGAGCACAACTATGTCCATGAATAGATAGTTTTAATATATAGATGAGAACTGTCCCAAAATGGATCTGCAGATTGGACACAATTGAAATCAAAAGACTAGCAGGGTTTTTTTGTTTTTTGTTTTAGATACAATTTTATTAGTCAACAAAAATGAGCACCACTGCATCTTGGGAGCTTTGCAGGAACCCGTCACTGTGGGAGGCGGTGTCAGCACATCACTGTCCTGGGAGCCCTCCAAGGCAGCAGCGTCACCAGCCCACTCTCCAGGGAAGACCTGGGCAGAGAGAGGGTAAGGACTTTTGCCCAGAAGCCTGCAGTGGGACTCAGGGCACAAGTAGGGCTCAAATGGTGCCTTCCTCACTCCACTGTCAGCAGCCACTCACCAGCAGGGTTTTTTAAGGAACCTGAACATCTAATTTGAAATGTAAGAGCAGAAGCAAAGGGTCAATAGCAATTCTAACAGTTTTGAAGAAGAATAACAAAGTAGGCAGACTGATACTGCCATATATTAGAACTTGGTATAAAATTATAAAAATAAGATAGTATAAGAGTGATACACAGAAAGACATATATACTAATTGGGAAAGAATTAAACCCAGAAACAACCTTGTGCATTTCTGGACACCTAAAACAGAAGGTTTTCTGCAGCCAGGCGAGGTGGCACACACCTGTAATCCCAGCATTTGGGAGGCTGAACCAGGAGGATTTCTGGAGGTTGGAAACCAGCCCAGGCTACATAGGAGCTCAAGGCCAGCCTGAACTGTATAGCCAGACCCTGTCTCAAACCCTCCCCCTCCAAAAAGGGATAGGAGTTCGGACTGTGGATCAGTAGACAGAGACAGACTATCAAATAAATGGTTATACAGTAATCAGTTATTCAGATAAAAGACAATAAAATGTTTATTCTTGCTACTTCACACATACATGCAGAATCAGTTATTCTAGTGACTAAAATTTAAAACTAATTTTTTTGAAAAAGACAGTGTCAATGACTTCAGGGTAAGATAGGATTGCTTAAATAAGACATACCCATAAAAACAAACCCAAATGGGGCCAAGGATTTAGCTCAATGGTTCTGCCACCTGCCTCGCAAGCGCAAGGTCCCGAGTTCGATCCCCAGTACTAAAAACAAAAAACCAAATTGAAAACCAGGTACAGTGGCTCGTGTCTGTAATCTCAGCACTGGGAACTGGGGAGGCCAAGGCAAGAGGATTGCCGCAAGTTTGAGGTCAGCCTGGTCTACATAGTTGAGTTCAAGTCCAGCCTGAACTACACAGCAATACCCTGTCTCAAAAAATAAAATAAAAAATAAACCCAAATCCCAGCACTCAAGAGGCTGAGGCAGGAGGATCACCAGGAGTTCAAAGCCAGCCAAGGCTACATAGTGAGCTCAAGGCCAGCTTGAATTACAGAGCAAAACCCTGTCTCAAATAAATAAATAAAAAAATTTGAAGGGCCAGGGATTTAGTTCAGTGGCACCGCACCTGCCTGTCAAGCACAAGGTCCTGAGTTCTATTACCAGTACAAGGAGAAAAAAAAAAACTTGGAGAAAATGTCTACATTGACCAAGGAACGGTATTTATACTATATGGAAAACTCTTAGAAAGATACGTAACAGAAAAGTGATGATAGGATGCTAACATATACTTTTAAAAAGGAAACCCAGGCCCGGGGATTTAGCTCAGTGGTTTCGCTGCCTGCTGTGTAAGTGCAAGGACCCGAGTTTGATCCCCGGTACCAAAAAAAAAAAAAAGTGTAGTCAAAGACTTTGGGCCGGGGATTTGGCTCAGTGGTTCCAGCGCCTGCCTGGTAAGCAGAAGGTCCTGAGTTTGATCTCCGGTACCAAAA
>NW_004624758.1:3986605-4009371 GCF_000247695.1 Heterocephalus glaber
ATTTTGTCAAATGCTTTTTCTGCATCTATGGAGATAATCATATAGTTTTTGTCCTTGGCTCTATTGATATAGTGTATTACATTAATTGGTTTGCATATATTGAACCATCCCTGCATCCCTGGGATGAATCCCACTCAATCAAGAAAGTTTTATTAGGCAGGTACCATGTGAGAGGCCCTGTGAATTCAATAATACAGATTGAGCAGGGACCTGGTGGGTGAAGTGTTAACTCGAAGCACTGGCAGAGGGGGGGACGTTGCTAGGAGGACCAGCCTGAGGACTCAGCAGCACCTGACAGCTCCACACACCCTCCTTGAAGCCAGAAACCCGACTCAGCCCCGCCTGCTGTGTCTTGGAGAAGGGGCAGCACTGATGATCGCATCACCAGAATGCAACATAAACATCTGTAAAGCCCCGGCACAAATTGTCACATAATAGGCTCCCATCAAATGGCATATCGCTTCTTTTTTTTTTTCATATCCCTTCTGATAGATATTTTTTTTTCTTTTGGAGAATAAAAATAATCTTGGATGTCAATACATTATGATTTCTGTGTATCAGAGTTTGGAAGCTAATGGTAGGATACTGGCCAGGTGGACCCCATGTCCCTTAGGTGCCACATTTGTCAATTGTGTCCACTCTAGAAGCACCACTCAAGTAGAAGCCTTCATTCTTCTTGCTCACCACTGTATCCTCAGTGCTAAGCAGTGGCTGTCAGAGAACTGAGCTGGAAGAATGTCTGATGGCTTTACTCATCTACCAGCCAATGGTCTCAAAGACTGGTTCCCCAAGGAGCAGCAGCAGCAGCACTGGTAGCACTGGGAAATCCAAACCTCGGGCCCCATCCCAGACCCACTGAAGCAGAAACTCTGCGCCAGGGCCCAGGAATCAGTGTTTTAACAAGACTCAGGTGATGCTTGAGGCTGAGAAGCTGTTCTCTGGAGTGAGCTCAGGCAGCAGGCTCCCCTCAAGCTAACAGGAAGAATGTCAGGACCAAAGTGGCTTGGGAAAGAGGGCCTCCCTCTTCCACTAGTCTTCAGATGGGTGCTCCTGCCTTTGCCAAAGGTGCTCTCCCCTCTGGGTGCAATTAAGCCCCAACTCTAAAGTACCCCTCTCGGGGAGCCTTGGGAAGCGAAATGAATTGCTCCCTTCCCCATGGGTACAGAGGATAGGCTTCCACAGAGGCCAGCGTCCCACGATGCTGTGAGATTTGGTTTAGAAACAGCTTCCTTCTGCACATGTGCTATACGGTATGGGAGTCACTAGCCAGATGTGGCTGTTGAACAGAGCCAATAGGGTAAGTCCAAATTCAGATTTGTTATACCTATAAAATCCATTCTAGATTTTTGAAAAATCAAAAAATGGAAGAATGTAGAATATTTCATTATGAATGTTAAAAAAAAAAAAAGAATATTCATTTTGAGCCAGGCATTGTGATGCATGCCTGTAATCCTAGCATTTAGGAGACTGAGGCAGGAGGACTGCCTCGAATTTGAGGCTAGCTTGGGTTACACAGTGAGTTCAAGGCCAGCCTGAACTACGTACCAAAAACCTGTCTCAAATAACCAAATAACGACGACGACGACGACGACGACGACGATGATGATGATGATGATGATGATATATGAAGCTTACATAATTCTATCAAGCAGTGCTCTCTAAACAGTCAGAATTCCACTACAGTGGTTGCCAGGCTACAAGAAAGCTCATCTTCAAATGCCAATGTCCACCTCCTCTTTTATGTACAATAAATGTCCAATATAATAAATATTCAGTACACAGGTGTAGAAAAAAATTTTTAAATCACAAATTCCTCAAGGAAAAAAAGAAAGATTTGGGTGCTCTGGTAGCAACATTTGGGATCAACTCAGTTTGTTCCAAATCAAAAGTCAAAGGAAAAGAACAAGTTTGGGCCCGGGGATTTAGCTCAGTAGTTTTTTGCCTCCTGCTGAGCAAGCGCAAGGACCCGAATTGGAATTGGATCCCCGGTACCAAAAAAAAAAGAACAAGTGTAGGGAGTCCGCAGATGCTGGCGCCAGCAGCCAGATAACTTCACACACCTCAGTCTTGCTCTTAACCTCACTGGCTGCTTCATGCCCACCCCACAGGCTCCACCGGACACCGAGTGAGGAAAGCGCTCGCTCGCAGCCTGTCTGGGACTCTGCGCCCTGGCGGAGGCGGAGGCCCAGGAGCCACCTCCAGCCCCACACCCCCTCCCCAGTCTCCTGGGCTAGATCTTCTGAAAAGCTACAGAGTGTGCAGACACTGTGTTCTCTGGATTTATAGCTCATTTTATAATGTTTTGGGTGAGGCCCGAAGCTTTACATGCACTGTTTTCTTTGTCTTTAAATATGATTTGTCTCAAAGAAAAGAATTTAGGAAAGCAGAAGAGGGAGGAGGCTACCGAGACAAAGAAGAAAACTCCTGTTCCCTTTCTCTTTTAGTCACTCAGACTTTGCATATCGGGCCACATCTAAGGACTGGAGGGAACGCTTCGTCCTTAGTGTTAGTGGAACTTTTACCTTAGACCAGTCCTGCAAGTGTCAAAGACGTCAACAGCCCAGCAGATGTCCAAATCCACAGTTCTCATCCATGCGGTCAGTCTCTCCTCATTATTCAAGGATCCTGTCGGGGAGTTCACAAATTCACTGGCTTGCTAAAATTTATTTGTCTCTCCAAAATCAGTGCTTAGAGTGGTTTCATAGTCACTTACAGACTGGCAAAGATCAGAACAAATTTGAAGCCGGGCATGGTGGCATACGCCTGTAATCCCAGGATTCTGGGAGCCTGACGCGGGAAGAGCATACGTTAGAATCTAGCCTGAGCAACTTAACAAGATCTTGTCTCAAAATAAAAAAGGGCTGGGGATAGAATTTGTATCACCCATGCAGATTCCCAAATCAAGCTGTAAGAAGTCTGTGTTGTTTAGCTCTCACAAAAGAATAAACACATATCCTTTCTACAATCTACCCAGTGCCCCCTTTTCCTTATGTTTGCACCTGCTGTTGGTAGTCTTGCTGTTTAAAATGGTCCCCTATCTGAGTGTGGTGGCACACACCAATAGTCCTAGCACTCAACAGGCTGAGACAGGAGGATCTCCACAAGTTCAAAGCCAGCCTGGACTACATAGTGAGGCCCCATCTCAAAAGACAACAACAACAACAAAATGGTCCCCTAGAAGCATAGCGCTGAAGTGCTATCCGGCGATCCTAAACATACAAGGTTCTCATGTGCCTTGTGGAAATAATACATGTTAGTGAAGCTTCATTCATGAGTTATAGAGCTGCTGGCTTTGAGTTCATTGTTAATGAATCATAAAATGTAGTACATAAAATGTCCACTATGGTTGGCCCCTACAAACTGCTGTTGAAATCTGATGGTGATTTTGATGTGGGGCTGAGGATATAGCTCAGCAGAGAGCTTGCCCGGCATGCCTGAGGCCTTGGGTGCCATCCCCACCGCCACCACCACCCCCTGGGCACCCAGCCCTGCCAAAAAACACAACAACATTGTGCTGGTGTCGGGAGGTGAGACCCAAAAGGTGCTTCAGAGAGATGAATGCCTTTCTCACGGGAATGGTTTATTCTCATGAGGATGGTTTAAAAAGGAAGGCTGTCCCTCACATCCTCTCTTGCACACTTGCCCGCTTCAAGCTTCCACTTTCCCACCGCGTCATGATATGACAGAGGCCCTCACCAGACACAGCTGCCCAGTCCTGGCCTTTCCAGCCTTCAAACCCTGGGCTCAGTAAGTTTACTTCCTTTATAAATTACCCAGCCACAGGTATTCTGGGAGAGCAATAGAAAACAGGCTAAGGCAGCGTCATGGAACAGAAATACACAAACACCATGGATTTGTTGGTGGACAGAAATGTTGTGATCAGAGGCTCAAAGGGACCTAACCCTGCATTTCCCCTGGAAGCAACAGTCTGATGTTTGCTAAGTCAGTGTTGTGGCAACTTTATAGAACACACCTGGCCACAAATAACTAAAATCAATGTCAATATTTTGAGTGAGTTCCGAGTTATGCTCTCTTAGCACACTGCTTTCTCAGTGGATCCACCACTGTGGATTTGTTCCTCTCCTTTATTTTGAATAACAGCCACTACCTGGTGACATTCAGCAGATGTGATCAGGAAAAGACAAGAGAAGGAAGGGCTAGTCATTCCTCAACAGTCTCCAACAGGAAAGCATCCTGATGTGACCCTTACTGTCAAGGGGTTATATAGTTCTGACACAGGTGTCAGCATGTGGACAAGGAACAGAAAGGAAATATCTAAGTTAGCAGACAGGTGCCAATGTCTGTTGTTAGAAAGTGAAGAAAGACAGTGTCTCACCCTTTACCAGTTTGCTGGCATGCAGGATCCAGTGCAGAAAATACCCAGGCTACAATAAATGAAATGCCCAGCCTTTCCTGGCCACCTGGCATGGAAGGATACTGGCCTCACAAGAGGGAGACCTCTGGCACTCTTTCCCAAGTCACTCATCTGGAACCTCTCCTGCCTGTGGAAAGGTCGGTTTGGGGAGTCAGGCACACATAGGGTAAAAGCCTGGCTGCCCCATGCTCTGGCACTGCAAACTTCAGCCTGTTTCATCATCTGTAAGCTGAGGAGTGATAGTAGCTTTTTCAAGGGAATGTTGAAAGGATTGAGAAAAATTAAGTGTGTACAACAATTCCTGGTCCATCAGGGTTATTCAAGAAGTTTCCTCAGTGTCGCTGTTTTTTTTCTCTCTCTCTCTCTTTCTGCTGCATGTTTCTTTGTGAATATCATCTTTTTATAACCCTTTCTTCTGGAGAAAATGGATCATGTGTCCATCCCTCAGTCATTTGGCAAAGTTCGGCTGTTCACCAACTAAGTTTATCAAGTCCCAGGGGGCATGGGAGAAACAGAAATGGAAAGCTCAGACAACCTGGCTCAAAAGGATCTCTCTCTACTGCCGATGACAGTGTCTCCATGTCTTAAATCATAATATCAGAGTAGCTTCAATATCCCTAACGAGGGAATCAGAGTGACAGAGTCCTAAGAAAGCAGGTCTAGTGCCAGAGCCACAAAGACAGGCTTCACACCGTGGTAGAGGTAGGGAGATCCAAGAAGCTTGCCAGAGGAAGAGTTGCTCCTGGGCCTTGCTAGTAAGATTCAGAGAAGGACTGATCACTTGAGCAAGGGAGCTGATGGGAGGAAAAGTGAGCAGCCTGGTTTCGGCAGAAGCAGGTATCTAAGCCCCGCGGTGCTCACAGAAATCGTGTGGCGACCACAGACAGACTGGGTTAAATTTCTTTCAACAGTTCTTCATCAACCAGGCACAAGCCAAGCTTGCTTCTTAGCCTCTGTTTTATTTAATAAAGTGGGGGGAATTTTTAACTTTATTTTCTAAAAATACTGAATGTTTAGTTAACAAATTTTTAAAATTCAGATGAACAAAAATAAAAGTAAATTCAACCACATTGCTATACCCTACAAATAACCACTATTAACGCTTTAGTGAATCCCTTTCTAGAATATTATGCAAGTATTTTGCATGCTTGCATGTGTGTGTGTGTGTAATATTGATCATGATATTTACAAACTAGGATCATATTGTGCATGTTTCAAGTAGCTTGCTTCTTATCACTTCCCATACATGGTACATAGTACAAATGTCAATAAACATGTTGCTTCATCACCATTTTTAACACATAGAGTATCCCACTGAATGGATGTGCCACGATTTATTCAATCCTTCCTTCTCTGAAGAGCTTGTGTCTTTGCATTTTGAGGATTATTCTGCCACAAGAGGCTGGGCAGGAGGACGGCCAAGTTCTAACCCACCCTAGGCAATTTAGCAAGAATCTAACTGAAACCTCTACAAACTGTGAGCTAAAATAAACATTGCCTCCTTTAGAAAGAAAAAAAAATTTTTTTTGAGACAGGGTCTCACTATGTAGTCCAAGCTGGGCTTGACCTCATTATGTAGCCTAGTCTGCCCTCAAACTTGGAGAAATCCTCCTGCCTCAGCCTCTTGAGTACTGGGATTACAGATATATGCCACCATGCCTGCCTAAAAAGAAAATTTTTGCAAAACATTGTCTCAAAATAAAAAAAAGTAATAAAGGTCTGAGGATGTAGTTTAGTGCAAAGGCCCTGGGTTCAATCCGCATATCACACACACAAAAAAATTGTTCTAGTACACCAGACCCTTGACTTACAAACTCAATTCATTTGTGAGGGCTGATTGTAACTCAAGTTGGTCAACTGAAGGCTCAGGCTCCTCTACACAGCCTTCAAAGTCTCTCTCCTGTATACAGGCAGATCTCAGTGTTCTTAGAGAGACACTGGCCTAGAATTTCTCAATTAACCCCATACTGGAAAGGATGTTGTAATGTTTCTTCCAGAGCTCTTTAAAGGTTAAATCCATACGTGGAAGCACAAGTAGCCAGCATTTGGGTCATAACTCAAGACTCTATTTATAAGTTAAAACTAAAATTCTGGTCATAACACAAGTTATTCATATGTCAAGTGAGTCATAACTCAAGGGTCCAGTGTAATTATTAAGTAAATATAGAATTCGGTTAGACAGAATATTTGAAAAATATAGAAATATGAAGGTTTTCTATTTTAACTTTCTCTTTCTTTTTAGTGTTGCAGATTGAATCCAAGGCTTCATGCATGCTAGGCAAGGGCTCTGCCACTGAACTATATAGCTTCAGCCCCGTTTTAACTTTCTGATAACAAATCATTTTTGAGCCAGACATGATGGACACACCTGTAATCCCAGCACCTGAGAGGTTGAGACAAGAGGACCATGAGCTCAAGACTAGCCAGCGTGGTGGTGCGTGCCTATTCCAGAGCCTGAGCCAGGAGGATCACCGTGAGTTCAAGGCCAGTCTGAACTACATGGCAAGACCCTGTCTCAAAAAGGGGTGGGGGGGCGGCTTGGTACAAAGGCCCTGGATTCAATTATTATTTCTGAGTGGGAAATCGTGGAGCCTTCCTATAATTCCACCTGCTTGGGAGGCTCTAGCAGGAGGATCAAAAGTTCAAGGCCAGCCTGGGTAACTTAGTGAGACCTTGTCACAAAATTTTTAAAAAGGCTGGAGATGTAGCTCAGTGGCAGAGCACTTGCCTAGCATGTGTAAGATCCTGAGTTCATCCCTTGCACCACAAAAATAATATTAATTATAACTTTTGAATGAATATATAATAAGGACGTAGTTAACAGACTAATTTTACTCACACCCAAGAAACTCAGGACTTGACAACGATGCCACCTGACAAAGAGCCTAACCTGGGCTGTCTTCCTAGTATCTGACCTCATCCTCCTTTTCTTTCTTAAAAAGAAAGATACAGATACTATAATGCTGACTACCCCCCAAAAAAAAACTGCATTAAAAAAAACTTACATTGCTGTAGGAAACTTGTATGTTTTCCTTTTAAAACAAAAGAATTCTACAAGACAAAAAGAAATATGCATAGCTGCTTCAAAAATAGTTTGGCCTGACATTCTCACACTGCACTGATTCTAGAAACACATGTTTCAGATAAATGTAAAAATGGCAGTGCATAAAGGTTAATTCTCTACATTACATATTTCTTTAATGCTTGTAATTTTATTTAATGAATGTGTTAATTTTTATCAGAAAAAATAGAGGCAGCTCAGGGGAGTTTAGGTATGAAAAGTTAAAAGCAAAATAAAATTGCAGTACTCTTATTCCTTACACCCACTATTAACATTTTGGTGTATTTCCCTGCAAACTTTTTTCTTTTTGGTACTGGGGATCGAACTTGTGACCTTGTGCCTGAGAGGCAGGCGGTGGAACCACTGAGCTAAATCCCTGGCCCCTCCCTGCAAACTTTTTACACAGCTCAGATCATAGTATAAATGCAATCTGACATCCTGCTTATTTTAATCATAATGTAAGCATTTTCCATTTATAAACTTTTCATAAACATTTTAATGGCTGTGTAATAGTCTATTGAGCGGTATGTAATTATTCACATAATGTTTCCCCTATGTTTGAATGCTTACGTTGTTTTTAAGATTTTCTCTATTATACATGAAGTTTTTGTCTTGGTGCAAGAATATGAATCTGCACATTGAATTATTTTGTTATGAGAGATTCCCAGAATGAAATGACTAGCTCTCAGCAATGAGCACTTTTCAGGCCTGCGATACATATTGCCAAACTGCTTTCCCAAAAGAGATGTACCATGTTATACTCCCACCAATGCTGTTGCTCACTCCATTTTTAATGGCGTCATATGACTAAAATAGCCAATAGCAAGTTTGATTAAGCTGTGATCCAGCTATCCAGTGAATTATACCGCCCATGAGTGTGGTTAGGACATGAGGCCTGTGGAGTATAGAAAAACAGTCATGCTGCAATGTCAAACAGAAAAGCCAAAAAACAGAACTGAACCTAATGGCCACTGCATAAAAAATAAATAGATAGCCTGCCTGAGAATGAAGTCCGGGAAAAAACACCAGGAACACTGACATGTAAAAATGACAAAGTGATGAATATAAGATTTATCACTACCCTTCTGGTTTTAATTATTTTCTGTTAATATCATCTTATGTTGTGATACCACTACTTAATATTTCAGAAACATTACATATACGCAAAATATTCAGGCTAAAACTTGCACAGCAGGCTGGGTGAAGTGGCACACACTCCCAGCACTCGGGAGGCTGAGGCAGGAGGATCAGAGTTCAAGGCTAGCATGGACAACACAGCAAAACTCTTTCCCAAAAAGGAAGAGAAGGAGGGGTGAGGGACCACATGGTGACACATACCTGTAATCCCAGCACTCAGGAGGCTGAGGCAGGAGGATCACCATGAGTTCAAAGCAAGCCTAGGCTACATAAGTGAATTCAAGGCCAACTTGTACTACACAGTGAGACCTTGTCTGAAAAGAAAGAAAGAAAAGAAAAGAAAGGGGGAAAAAATTGCACAGTACAAGATTTCTCAAAAGCTGCTCTTGCAAGATTCTAGCATTTTCAAGGCCTGCCCAAGCATTTTCGTGGCTAAAGGATCATGGTGGTCTTTTCTGAATTCCCAGAAATAATTAAGTCAATGAATGGAATTTTCTCAAATGCAAATTCTCCCATGATTTTTTTTTCCCCTCCAACCTCTGGCAACTGCCACCACTCTTCTGCTAACAGATGACAAAAATGAAGACTTCACAAATAGTAACAGAAAACCACTGCAACAGCTGGTCACAGTCTATGGATTCTGCCCTTGTGGTTGTAGGGGTTTACCACAGCATGGAGAGTCATATTTTCTGCTGGTAAAAGCGTTCTAAATCCCGAGATGGACTGCATATCCATAGGCTGTGAGGGTTCCCCAGGAGCCCTTTGATTTCAGCTGCCGAAACTCACCACGTGTGGAGATGGGAGCAGGCTCGGGCCTGTGGTGGGCAGAGACACCCAGAGAGTAACGCACCTCAGAGCACACAGGGTCTGCTTCCCAAGCTAATGGGGAGCCACAGTCTTCTCAAGCCAGCACCTTAGCCCCAGTGCTTCTTCTCACAGTTTCCCTGCCTCCGAGTCTCCCACCCCTATCGGCCCAGTTTACACATAAATCCATCCTACTTCAAGTGTAATCCAGGGCCAGCAGCCTCCGCAGACCCCAGAACTCGTTAGGAATGCAGAATGCCAGGCCCCTTCTCAGACATATGGAAACAGAATTTGCTTTTGGATTTTTAGTTTAGTTTTGTTTTGTTTTAGGAGACAGGGTCTCACTATGTAGTTTAGGCTGGTCTTGAATTCACTATGTAGCCCAAATTGGCCTCAAATTGACAGCCATCCTCCTGCCTCAGCCCCCAGCAGAATCTGCCAGATGATTTAACCACATGACAGGTGATTCAGGTGCAAACTGGGTCTGAGAAGCTGATATGATTGATCTTATGCCCAAGCACTCCAGCGGCTCCCCACTGCCTGAGGAGAGCCATACAAGCTCAATCATCTGGCCCTAACCTACCTATCTAGCCTCAATTAATCCTTACATCCATTCCCTGAATTCAGGGGGCTTCCTTGGCCCCACAAAGCACAGCCTTGCCAGCGCTGTGCTCTGGGCCAGAATGCTTTTCCATAAATGGTGAAATCACACTGCACCTTCAAAGCTCAGCTGAGTCCTCCTCCAGGAAGCCCTCTGAGACTCCACCTCAAATGCTACCCACTTCTCCTTTCTCTGAGCTGCAGGGCCCTCATGTTTTAAGCAGTCCGTGTGGGTGCTTGTGTGTAGACTCTACTGGGAGGCAATTTCCTTGTGGGTGCCACATTAGACACCTAAACCATATTTTTACTAAGTGGAAATGATTGAATGAACGAGTGAATGAGTGAGTGAGTGAGTGAGTGAGTGCTACTTCTGGCCCTGCCATTGCCACAGCTTTTTCTCACCTGTATCTTGTGCAAGTTGAATAACTTATGTGTGGACAAATACCTTGCACATTGCAAAGATCTACAGGATTCAGACAAGGCCCCACCACCACCACCCCGCTTCCCAAGGGCCATCCCGGCCCCCATGACAATGACCTAAGGGACAGTGCTGCCATACAGATTGCAAGGCCCCACCTACAGAGATTCTGATCCAGGAGGAATTCTGCATGTTCACAAGCTTTTTGAGAGGTTTCAGTGTGATGCCAAATCTGGGAACAGCTGCCTTGGGCTCAGCCTACCCCTGGTGCCACGGCCAAGACCACTGTGAGTGGGGAGTGCAGGAGGGAAGGCGACCTCAATCTCAAGGCTGCCAAGTCAGCACCAGCCTCAGGCAGAGGGCCGCCTTAAACCCCATGCACCCCAGGAGCGCTCTTGTCTCGACCACCCCATAAAGCGGGCCCCAGCGTGCACACCGCTCATCCCAGGTGACAGCTGCGGCTGGGTTCCTGGCCCACTGTGCCCACTGCTCTGGAGAACCCAGCCTGAGGTGCCCACTGTATGGGGAGCTCCACAGCTTTGGCCACAGAAGGCCCGGTGAGCTGAGGACAAGGCACTCACAGGACATAGGAATTCCAGGCCCGACCGCTGCAGTCCATTAACGGTCTGTTTTCCCTCCGTGGGGAGGAGGCAGACTGGTCCTAACCTCATGCCCCAGGAAGTCTGACCACCTCAGGCTGCCAGGGTCCTTTGAAGAGCCCAGGGCTTGGCATTCAAGTGAGCAAGATTCTCCCCAGTTCTTCACGCCCAGCTGTAGCCCGAAGCCTTCCAGAGTCCCGGAGCAGGCGCCCTCTCAGGCTCATGAGGACTGTCCCCAGAGTGCCACACGTGAGTGTGGGGAGGCCCACTTTCCACAACTGCTCCCCAACCCTCTGACTCCCCTGGTGCTGGCTGTGGGCCGGCCATGTCTGACAGTTCCGCAGAAAGCGCGTCACCTACATAGGGCTTTTTTGGGCCACGGTGGCCCCACAGCCTAGTACTCCTATCACTAATTCACAGGTAAGGGGACCAAGGCTCCAAGAGGTGAGGGAATTTATTCAAAAGCACAGGGCAGAATTGGAATTTAACCCTAAATACTCTTCTACTCCTCCCCCTGCCTCAGTTTATCTTTACTTTTCAGCCTTTGGGTTTCGTAAAGATATATTCTTACCCTCCTGCTTTGCATTTCCAAAACTTTTCCTATTTTCCTGAAGCTTCTGCAGCTTCTGCAGTAATCATCAGCTCGGGTTCTAGCAGTTTTCCTTGAGGTATTTCTCCAAATCTAAGGCCGTGCTCTTTTATTTTATTTTACTTTTTGAGACAGGGTCTTGATACATAGTTCAGGCTGGCCTTGAACTCATTATGTAGCACAGGTTGGCCTCAAACTCACAGTGACCCTCCTGCCTCAGCCTCTCAAGTTCTGGGATCAAAGACGTGTGCCACCAAGCACAGTTAAGGCTGTACTCTTCCCCCCCCCACACCCCCCCCCCCCCGGTACTGGGGATCGAACTCGGGACCTTGCACTTTCAAGGCAGGCGCCAGAACCACTGAGCTAAACTCCCAGCCCTAAGGCTGTACTCCTAAGGGGTCTGGAGATATGTGTGTGTGTGTGTGTGTGTGTGTGTGTGTGTGTGTGTGTACACTATAGGCCCTATTTCAAAATAAAATGTTTACATATATGTAATAAAACATGTAAGATGACAAAGGAAAGTAATTTTATAAAATTATCAAAATATTCAGAAAGAAGCTGAACATAGTGGTACACATTTGTAATCCCAGAAGCTGAGGTAGGATTACAAATTCAAAGCCAGCATGGATAATGTATGACTTAATGAGACCCTGCCTCAAAATCTGAGGACTGGGAATGTGGCTCAGTGTGAAAGCCTGGTAGCCTGGTGCAGGCTCAATCCTTGATGCCATCAAAAAAAGAGAAAAAAGTTCAGAAATAAATTTGTGATACAATAGTGTACATGGCTTGTTAAAAAAGATGTGCTGGGCCTGGGATTTAGCTCAGCGGTTCCGCCACCTGCCTCGCAAGTGGAAGGACCTGAGTTCAATAACCAGTACCAAAAAAAAAAAAAAAGAGAGAGATCTGTTATGAGTCTAATTTTTAAGTAGTAGAAATGAGCATAAATAATATTTAAGAAAACTGCAACTACTGTCATCTGATATAGAAACTTCAGGTGGAAATCACATACATGTGCATGGCTGCCACACAGCAGCAGAGGCCAAATGGAAAAGAACCTCACGCCTCAGGGCAGACTGACAGCCCCTGGCGGGGGGGGGGGGGGATCCTCCCTATACCATTTCCACTGGAAGTCCTGCGTCCTACACATAAATCTCCCCAGGTCTCAGGAAAGGGGTACAATGTCTCTCTTCTTGAAGAAGTAGTAAAAAGGGTTCACAGTCAAGGTCACGGCTAGTGAAAGGAAGGACGATGAGTCCGCAGATCTCTGGGCTGTCCAGTAACCTATGCAAGACAACTGCCCAGGAAGGGACCGAACAGCACCTTATCTGCTGGAGCTGAACAGGGCAGCAGCCCCTTATCTCGCTACACAAGAGATAAGTGGTTTTGGGTGGGGGAAGAGGGGAATGCGCATGTGCACTGCTGTGCCGGGCATTCTGATTCCCTCTCCCATGACTCTGTAGAGTTGGCCAGAGGTGCCTAGGCAACCCTTTATCGTGTGCATCACCACAAAATACTAATTTTCAACAGGACAGATTGGAATGAATCACGGAGCAACCCAAGGTGTGGCCATGGAACAAGACTGGCAGCTCGGTCTCTGGAGACCAGATCGGGGAGGGGAGCACAGATGAGGGAGCTCCCCAGAGGCAAAAGGGGGCTGCAATCGTTGTGAGTGTGACTTGGGGAAAACAGAAAGCCAGTTAAAGTCTTGTAGGAAAGGAGACCCTCCATAAGCGCCTTGTTGCCCCATACCTCAGCCCAGGCAGCAAACACTTCTTGAGGTTTGCTCCACACGGGTCCTTACTAGGCACAGGGCTGCAAGGAGAGGTGGTAAGTAGGAGACAAAGAACACAGAACAAATCCCCACAACCCAGCAGGTATCATGACAGAAAGAAGCTCCAGGAAGGTTTCCTGGACGAGGCAGACCTCGGCAATGGGAGTGAGACAGATGAAGGGAGAGGGGCTGCAAGGGCACTTACAGCAACAGGAACCTCTCTGGAGAGGAAGGACAACAAATGCGGGTACAGTTGGGGTTCCAGACACCTAGCACTTGAACCCCCAGGCCCACACATTTCCTCACATTTGCCCAAAGTACTGCCCTGATGCTTTGGTTTCCCCAGACCACATCCACCCTTGTAAAAATAACCCTCAAATGTATGCCCTGTGTCCTGAAAAATGAGTATAGAGGAGGTTGTTCATCATCAAAATATGACATTGCAATCACCTACAGCTAGGGGAGGAACAGGGCTATCACCCTGTGAATGTTCAGCACTCAGCAGTTAACAAAGCCCTTTTCCAGGAAAGGATTTTTGTTTGTTTTGCTTTTACTTTTTTTTTTTTTTTTTTGAGACTGGGTCCTACTATGTAGTCCAGGTTGGCATTGAATTCACTGTGTAGCCCCAGCTGGTCTCGAACTCACGGCGATCTTCCTGCCTCAGCCTCCGGAGTGCTGGGACTACAGCTCAGCACCACCAAGGCCAGCAGGAATGGACTTTGTGTTAGTCAGCCTTCCATTGCTGTGACAAAATATCTGAGAGAAACAACTTAGAAGATGAAAGGGTGGGCTGGGGATTTAGCTCAGTGGTTCCACCGCCTGCCTTGAAAGTGAAAGGTCCTGAGTTCGATCCCCGGTACCAAAACCAAAACCAAAACAAAACGAAAAAAAGAAGAAGAAAGGGTGCATTTTGGCTCAAGGTTTCAGAAGTTCTGGTCCACAATTGCTTGGTCTCGTTGCTTTGGACCTGATGCAAGGCAGAATATCACAGCATGGTGGAGCAAAGTTGCTGAGCTCAGAGCAGCCAGGAACCAGGGGGGCAGGGGAGGGGTCAGGGTCCCATCAGCCTTCAAGGGCATGTTCCCAGTGATCCACTTCCACCCACCAGTCCCTGCTCCCCGAGGCTTCCCTAACTCCCAATAGCGCAACAAGCAAGTGACCAAGCCTTCAAAACATGGGCCTCCAGGGTGCATTCTAGATCCCAACTATAATGGACTTATTCTCACTCCACAACCACCCCGTAAGCATCGGGCAGGTCAGAGGTCACCAATTCCATCTCAAGCACCGACCTGTGACCCAGACTGCGTGGAGACTTGGCCCAGAGGCAGACTGGTCAGTAAGGCAACCAGGCCTTGCAGCCTTATTTTTAGGTTTCTAATCCAGTCACTTTCTACCAGTGCAAATCTCAGTAGGCCTAGGAGGGTGAAGGAAATTCAAGATGGCTTTTAGGTACACATATGTATACATAACTTTGATAGGGGTGTGATTCACTCAACAAACATTTATTGAGCTCTGACTGGATTTGCAGACCTGTATTAGAAACTGACAAATGAAAAAGATTAGATAGAAGGAGAAGAATGAGTCAGAAGAAGGCCAGACAGTACAGAGTGGTGGACAGGGAGCACTTGCCCCACAGTCAGGGGACCTGGCTCTATCAACTGAACTCAGAAAGTCAAGAAACATCAACCACTTCTTGTTTCAGACAAAATCATCGAGTAATTTGCAGATGCAATTTCGAAGATGAAATCCCTTCAAAAGCTCTAGACTTCTTAGCATGAACACAAGACTCTTCATTGCCTGACCCTTGCTCCTCTTTCCAGTCTTTTGTTTTTGTTTTTTGAGACAGGGTCTCACTATGTAGCCCAGGCTGGCCTTGAACTCACAGAGATCCTCCTGCCTCAGCCTCCTGAGTGCTGGGATTACAGGCGAGCATCACCACTCCCAGCTATCTCTCCAGTCTTGACTGCTGGAGACCCCATGCCTCCCACCCTGCTACCCTGACTGTAGGAACTGCTACAGCTCCCCAAAGCCACACTTCCTCTCAGTTCTAAGACTTCGCAGTGGCTGTTCACTATACCTGAGTGGCCTTTCCCCGCTCCTTGCTGTCCTTTTCACACTTGGAAAATGGTTACTCACCCTTCAAAATTCAATTCAGGCTTGTTACAGTACACTCAGTGGTACCTAACAACAATTCTAGGCACAGAGAAAGCTACTAACTTTTTAGAATTCATGATTCAATTGATTAATTAATAATAAGAACAATAATAATAAAATAAATGGTAGCAGGCAACCCACTTTCCAGTCCCCCTCCTGTCTCTTAGACAGAAGCTATCTTTCTCTCAATATATTCTTCCTACTCTTAAAGAAAAAAATAGTCATCCATAGTTAATATATTTATGTCCATGGGATAATAATAGAAATATCAAACAAACACTGGAGACTAGGAACTTGAATGTGGCTGAAAAGAGAATGAGTGTGTGGATAGATGAATAAATGAATGGATGGATGGATACATGGATGCATGGATGGATGGAAACAATAGTTAAATATAAGGAAAAGTGGGTGGATGGGTCGTTTTGTGAATGGATAGTTGGCTAGAGTGGAGACTTACACTGATCAAAAAGGATGTGTAACCGGGCATTATGGTACACACCCCAGTAACCCGTTATTCAAAACACTGGCATAGGAGGATCACAAATTCAAGGCCAACCTAGGAAACTTAGCAAGATCCTGTCTCAACATAAAATTTAAAGCAAAAATTGTCTGGGGTTGTAGCTGAGTTGTAGAGCACTTGCTAGCATGCTCAAGGCACTGGATTCAATCCCCAGTATCACAAAAACAAAAACAAATTCCATCTGCGATTACAGTAATGAGACAACAATGAAGAAACAGATGGGAAAAGAGGAAAGAGTGCAAGAACTGCTACTAAACAAGGAGGAAAACTTCTCAAAGTGCAATTTCCATGTACACAGCACAGGCCTCCCAAGCCAGGCTGCCTCCCCCTGGAGTCCACAGTCTGCTCCCTCTTCAGGGGACTCCTGTAAACCCCAGAATGCCCTGACCGCCACATCACACTGGTGATGTTAGTGCTGCTAACAACCAAACCAATGTCATTTAGCCTAGGGAAAAAATATATATATGAGGCAGGCATCATGGTGTGCACCTATAGTTTCAGCTACTCAGAATGCTGAGGCAGGAGGATCACTTGAACCCATGAGTTCAAGGTCAGCCTGGGCAACACAACAAGATTGGGTCTCAAAAAAATTTAATAAATACACAATAACATAGGGCCGGGGTATATCTCAGAAGTGGAGTATTTGTCTAGTATCTGTGAGGCACTGGGTTCAATTCCTAGCACTGCAAAAACTAAAATGATAAATGAAAATATATTTAAAAGACAAAATAATAGACTCAAGCATGGTGGCATACACCCGTAATCCCAGTACTCAGGAGGCCGAGGCAGGAGGGTTGCCATGAGTTTGAGGCCAGCCTGAACTACATAGCGAGACCCTGTCTCAAAGAATAATAATAATAATAATAATATAGTGATAAATTTTTTACAACACACTTGTACACAACCCTTCTCTTAAGTGCAATCACATATACCTTCTAAATTCAATAGAGAAGCTGGGCGTGGTGAGGCACACCTGTAACCCCAGCACTCAGGAGGCTGAAAGAGAAGGATTACAAGTCCAAGGCCAGTCTGGGCTACAAAGCAAGACCCACTCTCAATAAAGGATGCAAAATTCATTGCTGATTTAAAGTCATGTGCTTTAACTTGGCAAAGTGCTATGAGAGCAGAAAGGGAGCCTTACGCATTGGAGGTGTGATCCACAAATGCTCTCTCATTCAAAATGTTGTAGTACAGTACCTGGCACATAGCAGGAGCTCAGTAAATATGTGTTGGATAAATGAAGCTATAAACAAATGTCAACTTTCAAGGTCATCCAAGGAACCTCATTTAATAGAAAATTTGGGACAGGCCAGGTGTAGTGGTGCACACTTGTGATCCCAGCACTTGGGAGGCTGAGGCAGGAAGATCCTCTGAGTTCAAGGCCAAGCTGGACTACATAGTGATACCCTGCCTTAAAACTCTCTTGGCTTTCCTCAGGACAGCCCGCCCTGTGTCCTCTGGGGTGTACTTTTATCTTGCTTTTCCCTCTTTTACTCTGCCCAACCTCACTCTGAAAAGCCAGTTTCTCGCTCACTCTTCGCTTGTATTTTTTCAAATAAACTTTGTAAAAAAAAAAAAAAAAAAAAAAGGAAGGAACCAAAGAAAGAGAAAGAAGGAAGGAAGGAAGGAAGGGGGAAGGGGAGGGGAGAAGAAAATAGAAAAAAGAAAAAGGGGGAAATGGACACAGCAGCACGAAACCTGCATTGGGTGTACTGAGGGCAGTGTTGAAACAGAATCTCATTAGGAGCTCCAGGCTGGCCTTCAATTCTACACATAGCCCAGGCTGATCTCAAAGCCAAACTCTCCACCCTCCTGCCTCAGACTCCTGCTGATATTACTAGTATGTGCCACTATGCCTGGAACCTGTACTATTATACCCATCTCACTGATGAAGAAGTCAAGGCTTGTGCCAGGCATGGTGGCACACAGCTATAATCCTGCTACTTTGGGAAGCTAAGGAGGGAGAATCACCAGTTCAAGCCCACACTGGGCAACTTAGCAACCCAGTGAGATTCTATCTCGAAGCAAAAATGTAAAAAGGGCTGGGGATGTAGCTTAGTGATGAGGCCCTGGGTTCAGTCCCCAGTATTGGCGGGGGGGAAGTCAAGGCTCAAAGCAGCTAAACCCAGCTTGCATGGGATTTGGACTCTGGTCTGTCTGACCGTATAGTCCATGTTCATCACCATGCTATCTTGCCTCAAGTACTTTTGAATATTTGATACCATTCCTGTAACTTAGTCACATATTTGGCCATGAGAGTTGGAAGGAGAAACTTACGTATGACTCATTTTATCACTTGGCTTCTTCAACCTGAAACTGGAGGAAGAGTGATACACACATTCTGAACTCCTCCTTCAGTCCTATATTCCTCTTCCTTTCTAAGCACGCCGAGCGATGTGCTCGCTTCAGCAGCACATATACCAAGCACACTGAGTGATTGCCACAACTGCTACGTCATTTAACTCTAAAGGCTTATACAGTAGTTCTAATATTTCTGCCTTGCAGATGGAGAAACCCAGCCCAAGGAAAAATCAAGATACAACCAAAAATTGCCAATCTAGCTTTAAATAGCATGAGCTGCAAGAGCGATCAAAATATTCAATGAAAGTACACTTTTTAAAAATTATTACAGTGCCAGGCATAGTGGCATTCACCTGTAATCTCAGCACGGGATGCTGAGGCAGGAGGATCTCCAACCATGTGAGTTCCAGGCCAATCTGGGCTCCTCACTGAGTTCAAGACCAGCCTGGACAACATAGCAAGCCTCTATCTCAAAAAAAATTTTTTTAATAAAATTATTACAGTAAAAGATACATTGTCATTAATTCCTCTCCAAGTATTTCCTCTCAATTCAAATACACTTATCCCATCATTCTTGCCACTTTATGAAGCAGTTCTGGAAGTCCTCTTTTGTAAGTGTCTTTACAAAGTAAGATAGCAAAACTATAATGCACACTGCTACTGCTTGCCAGTCAATGAAAAGGGAGGCTCATAAAACCGTTACGGTGTGTCCTCATCCACCTTATTCACCAGGTCCGGCACCGTGCAACTTCTGGCTTTACCCCAAAGTCAAAATGACCATGAAAGGGAAATGTTTTCAATCAATTCAGGACATCAAGGCAGCCATGGTAACTAAAAACACT
This sequence comes from Heterocephalus glaber, assembly GCF_000247695.1. The sequence continues at coordinate 4,005,777 of NW_004624758.1, forward strand.
CATGGAAAGAATGATGGGATGTGTGCTTGAATTGAGGGGGAGTATTTTGAGGGGGATTAATGGCAATGTGTCTTTTACTATAATAACTTTTTAAACATCCACTAAACTGTCAGTCACATCCTGTATGCCCTTTCCACTATGCAGCCATGATCTTACAGCCTCAGCCTAATTTTATCAGAATTAGTGTGCCTGTATTTTAACAATGAGAAATAGTTATTCCTCCATGTTCCAAATGCATAACTATATACATATTTCAGGTAAAAGGAGAGGACTTGGGGTAGAGAGATCAAGAACATTTTGGAACACAGATTAACCAAAAAGGGTTATGGAGGCTGAGGGCGTAGCTTAGTGATAGAGTGCTTGCCTAGCATGTGCAAGACCCTGGGTTTGATCTGCAGCACTACAAAAAAAAAAAAAAAAGATAAATACCAAAAGGAGGTGGTCTCTGTATCTTGGCCACCCTATACTGAGGACTGAGTTTAAGGAGATAAAAGAAAGGCAAGACATCTAAATGTCAACTTTGTTTGGATTCAAGCAAAAGGGATAGTTTTTTCTACAAAATATTGAATTATGGCTAACTTTTCAACCCTGCTTTCCAAAGTGGTATGTAAGGATGAATGTTTGTGATGGGCACCTCAAATTGCACAGAACTTCCAATGACATGTCTTCCGCTGATCCTCACAGAGCCCTGAGGTCTGATATTGTCACCCCCATTCCCAGGTGAGGAAAGTGAGGCTGGAAGAGCAAAGGGCTGCTCAACGTCACCACCGGAAGTCAGAGATCCTGGCCTTCCGGCCTTCCCTCTGCTCTGCACTGCCAACCCGAGAGGACACGTGCAGATCTACATTATGCGTCATTTTTCACATGTGGTCCTGAGTATTTACAAGTCCAGTCTAGACAAAACACATGACTTGCTTTTTTTTCTTTTTTTTTTTTTGTACTGGGGATTGAACTCAGGACCTTGCGCTTGCGAGGCAGGGCACGGCACCACTGAGCTAAATCCCTGGCCCAACATGCCATTTACTCTTGCTACAGAAGTCACATCCTCTGGCTGGTATTTCAAATTTGCTGTCACCAATGGGCTCCATTCCAGGACTGTGCTCCTGCCCTCCTCCTAAACCAGGGCCACCGGGCATCTGCTCTCCCTCCATCCAAGGCGGGCACAAATCCACTTGCTAGAGAAGTTCGGTAAAACTCCCTCTTACTCTAGGCCCCAAATCCCTTTGGAATCTCAAGCTGCCTTCCAAGGGAAGTGGCTTGTCCAGGTGGCCCTGTTCATCATGCCAAGAGGTATTCCTGGAAGTGTCTTTGTGATATTAACTTCCTAATTTAAATGCACTGGGAAGCTTGGAATTTGAAGGAACCCGGCTGGTAACTTTTTGTTTGTTGTGTTTTTTTGGCATAGGGTCTTGCTACGTCGACAGGCTGGCCTCGACGGCGAGCCTCTTCCCGAGTGCTGGGATTACAGGCATGCACCACGCTCGCCCCCATTTCTAGTATCACTTTCATTTTTATGCTGAAGACAGGATTCCGCGGACTCTCACCCACGGTTGCGTCTCCGCTGGCAGAGAGAGACTGCTCCTTGACGAAGGCAGCCGTCTCGGATATGTTGGGGATGTCCTGGGCCTCCAACGTTGCTTGGGAAACCTGCTGAAGATGCTCCCTCGCTCCTCTCAGTAGCACATTCCAAATCCCCAGTCCTCCACAGCCAACAGGTGCACGGACCCGAAAATGGCTCATTCACTCCCGCAAAGAAGACTTCTGACGCTACGTTCTGGGCTCCTTGTCCCCACTTCCGGCCCTGCTTTGCTAACACTTCCGGTCCTACTTTTGGTCTTCCACCTGACACTTCACCATCTTTCTGCTTCGGGGTACCACCCTGCCAATCATTACTTCTCACTCCAGTGTCTTTAACCAGTTCTTTTCCACCACTCTTTCCATTAAAGTTTAAGTCGTTTGCACTAAAAAAAGCAATAGCTGGATCCAGTGGCGCACACCTACAATCCCAGAGCTCAGGACGCTAAAGTAGAAAGGTCATGAGTTCGAGGCCCGCTTGGGCTACACAGTGAGCCACAGTGAGCTACCTAGTGTAGATCTGTCTCAATAACTAAATACATAAGCAAATAATCCTTTCACCTCAATCCTTCCAGCTATGCCCTTAGCTCTCACTGCCGTTGCTCTTCCTCACCTCTCTTGCGCAGCCCACGAACTGGCGTCAGGCCAGTTCTACCAAGGTTAACTGGGATCTTTTGTTGGCCAAAGCCAGTGGTTGGCCTGAATACCGATCCTTCCCTCATCCAGACACTGAGCTCCCAACCTCGGCGGCCCCTGCCCCTCAAGCAGGATCACTACGCCCGCAGCCAGACTTGCCCGTGGGGAGCCACGCTGCCATTTGGGAGGTCCCTGGTCCTAGTACCAAGTCTGAAAGGTTAGCAGCTTTGAGCTAACTTGGCCCGGGGCACCTTTGTCTACATATTCCCAGTAGAGAAAGACTCCAAGTCCAGTGCTGAGAAGCCGTCAGCCTCTGCTTCCGGTTTTCCAAGATTCCAGATGGGCTCTGTCTTTCTTTAGAAATGCTAAAATTCCTGAAGTCCTGGCTCTAGCCACCTGTTCTATCTCTTTTCAGCTTTGCATATCTGTGGCCCATCCACAGATGCTAGTGTAGAGTTCGTCTCCACCTTTCAGAAAGCAACCTAATTTGCAAGTGGCTGAGATAGCAGGAGCCCGGAGGAGGGATCCAGGCCTGGGGTGAGATGTTCACTTGGAGTTCCTGATCCTTCCACCCACAAACTCTTCACCTGTCCTCCTCACCCTGCTGCAGGCCCCTCCTCCAATGCCTCCTCCAAGACCTCCTGAGTTCCCTCCCTTCCCCATCTCACAGGCAGCAGAACTAATTGTTCCCCCTCTATTTTCCCTACCATGACTACAAATTAATCATACCTGAGTATTGATTATTCTTGACATTCTATTAAGGTCATTTTGGGCTTATTCTCACATTTATTTTCATTTCAAAATAGAGTGTTAAAAGGCAATCTACAACTGCCTGACACCTAAGCAAACACCCAGACCCATTATGTCAATAACTTGGTAAATGTTTTACTCACTGGTTTCCAGCTGCCAGGAGGAGAAATCCAACCATTTGCCAGATGCTCAGATGGTGCCTGGAGAATAATCTTTAAAGGGCATTATCTAGGAGGGAGTGCTCCAGTAATAAATAATTTTAAGTTTGCTGAATTTTTTTTCTTTCAATGCTGCAGATTGAACCCAGAGCCTCTTGCATTTTAGGCAAGAGCTCTACCACTAACTGAAATTTTTAAATTTTTTATATTTTGGAGGAGCAACAAAAGTGCCACGCGTGGTGGATGTGACTGTAATCCCAGCACTGAGGAGGCTGAGGCAGGAGGATCACCACAAATTCAAGGCCAGCCTGGAATACATGAGTTCATGGCTAACCTGAACTACATAGTGAGACTGTCTCAAAAAAGGGGGACAGGGGTGAACTAGCACAAACAATCAACAAGTGGGATCTCTTTTTATTAAAAAGCTTCTGCACAGCAAGAGAAACCACCAGCAGTGTGAAGAGACAACCCACAAT
>NW_004624758.1:4018663-4128725 GCF_000247695.1 Heterocephalus glaber
AGAACTTATATATAGAATAGAAAATCTTTTTTCTTTCTTCTTTCTTTCTTTCTTTCTTCCTTTCCCTTTGCTTTCCTTTTGCTTCTCCTTTACCTTTCCTTCCCCCTTCCCTTCCTCTTCTCTCCCTTTGCCTTTCTCTTTGAGCTGGGTTCTCACTATGGCACACGCTGGCCCCAAATGCCTGGACTCAGGGGATCCTCCTATCTCAGCCTCCCAAGTAGCTGGGACTGCAGGCATTCACCATTGCACTCCATCGAAAGTATTATTTTAAAAAAACTCTGTATTCAACGAGCACATACTTTTTTCCTTACCATTCTTCCCTGAACAATGCAGAATAGTAACTGTTAGCATTTACATTGTGTTGAGTATTACAAGTAGTCTAGAGGTGCCTTAGAGTATACAGAAGGATGTGTGAAGTTGCATGTAAATACTATACCATTTTACATAAAGGACTTGAGCAGCTGCAGATTTTATATCAGCAGGGGTCTTGGGACCAATCCCCTACAGATCCTGAGGGAACAACTGTTGATTCCAGTGACAATAAACACATGAAAAGGCACATAGGGAAATGCAAATTCAAACTACCAGGAGACACCTGCAATACTGACAAGGACTAAAATGAAAAAGTCAACCTGGGTGTGGTGGCTCTTGCTGGCCAGCATTCTGGGAGATTGAGACAGGAGGATTGCAAGGTCAAGCCCAGGCTGGGTAACTCATTCAACCGGGGTAACACAAAATAAGTAAATAAGCAAATAAGTAAATAAAAATGAAAAAGTCAAGTAATAGTGCTAGAACGTTACCTCAAGCTCTTCCACCCTGCTGGGGAAGTTAATATTGATCCATACACTGTACTTTTTTTTATTCTGGATTTACTGACGATCTCAAAGTAAATTAACAGAATCTATTCAAAAATGTTTCTCTTTCCAAGTGGGAGGTACAAGATGGCGGCTTGGCACCACCAAGCATGCGCACTGGGAGCTGTCGCCGTCGGGGAGTATCTGCTCTATCCATCCTGGAAGGAGCCTCTATTTATTCTTTTTCTTCTTTCTGCTCCTGTACCCAGACATCAGACACTCCCGGAGCCAGGTTCTCTGCTTGGTGTTTTGCTAGAGTCTGTGAGTGCCCTGAGGGTGAGACTGGACTCCTACCAGGTGGGGCTCTCTCGCTCTTGGGGAAACAAACAGGCACAAGCTACAAATACCTTGTGGTTCCAATCTCCCCCAGAGACCGGGCAGTATCCCACTCTCCCGGACGTGCCCCAAATGAATTACTGGTAGCCAAGGTTACGCTCATTTTCATTTCCCTACAGATTCAAGTTGCAGAATTGTCCTCCTGAAAGACTGGCCAGTATACATACGCCGGAGGTATATATTTGCCTTTTCTGTCAACATCATTGGTGAAATGCAATATCTTGTTTTACTTATGTCCTGACCGCTTGTGAGGCTACAGATTTTAAAATGCATTTCTGTTTCTTCTTAGGTAATTGTCAGTCCACATATTTTGACCACTTTGCCGTTAAATTTTCCCTGTAATTTTGAAACAATAATCTATGTACAAGAGTATTAACTTTTTAATCTGTTATATTTTATGGGACTGGGAATTGAACCCAGGGCCTTCACACTGTGCTATATTCCCAACCATTTTTTTATTTTTTCTTTTGAGACATAGTCTTACTAAGTTGGCCAGGCTGGGCTAGAACTTGTGATCCTCCTGCCTCAGCCTCCCAAAGTGCTGGATTACAGGTGTGCACCACCATGCCTGACTCTCTCCTTTATTTGTGCTAGGTTTTTGTTTCTTATATGAATTTTAAATGTTCATATACTAAATTATACTGTCTGTTATAACTCATTTTATAACTTTCTCTTTTTTTTTTTTTTTTTTTGAGACAGGTCTCACTATGTAGTTGAGGCTGGCCTTGAACTCATTAGTAGCCCACACTGGCCTTGAACTTATGAGCCTCCTGCTTCAGCCTCTGAATGCTAGAATTTCAGATGTGTGCCACCACACCCAGCCTATCTATTATAGCTTCTATATTTTGTGAAATATTTAGGAAAGCCCTTTTATCTCCAAATTATAAAATAGTTATGTGATTTTTAAATATTTCATTTGTTATCTTTAAATATTTAAATCACTTGGAATATATTCTGCATGAGACTCTAGTTGTGCATGTACACAATCATTTTTCCCCCAAATGCTCTACCATCATTTATTCCACACCTTTTCCTGTTTTTTGGCTCTTTTTTGGTACCGGGGATTGAACTCGGGACCTTGCACTTTTGAGGCAGGCAGGGGAACCACTGAGCTGAATCCCTGGCCTGTTTTTTGGCTTTTTGAAACAGGATTCACTGTGTAGCCCAGGGTGGCCTTGAACTCATAATCCTCCTGCCTCAGCCTCCTGAGTGCTGAGATTACAGGTGCGTGCCACCCTTGCTGGCTGATATATTGAACAGTGTGTGAATATTCCCCTCAGTTTTCTATGTTTGGATGATATGGTGGAATAGTGAGCTTTGGTATCAGAAGGCTCTCCACGGCACTCCAGCATAACAGGTGAGCACAGAACACCTAGACGACTGTGAGACCAGGGCTGTGAGACCCCGGGCCGGCTCAAGGGAGTCCCCGGTGGTGACCATTCCAACCTCAGGGCCTTCTGAGGAAGCATCAGTGAAACCAGATAGGTAAGGGCTAGGAGAGTGTCTGGGGCCCATAGATGTTTAATAAATGCCAGATTTTTCCACATGAGTCTCAACTCCTTGGAGTGAGCTGAGAATGGGATGGGTACCACCTTGGTCCTCAGATTCTTGTCTTCCCAAAGAACAGATCCACAGGTTCTCTGAGGGTTGAGGATGTTACTGTTAATCACTGCTGGAGACAGGAGACAATGGAAACCAGCACCAGAAGTGACAAAGATTGTACCTATTCTCCATTCAGCATCCTCAGCCCTGCAGTGACAGCAGCTTGGGTGGCTAATGAAGCCACTACTTCAAGGGGAAAATTTTTTTCAACTGTCCTTCCCCTCAGACCTTCTGGGTTTTTTGGGAGGGAGGGGGTTGGGGGGGAAAGGGTCTGAGACAGGGTCTCACTATGTAGTTCAGGCTGGCCTTGAACTTGTGGCTATCCTCCTGTCTCAGCCTCCCGAGTGCTGGGATTACAGGCCTGCGCCACCACGCCTGGCTCCCCTTAGATCTTATGAAGGTGGCATTCCAGTTTGTTCATCCATTAAGCAACCATTGAGCACCTACCCAGTATTCTGGACCTGAGATAACTCAAAGGCAGTTGGGAAGGTCACCCAAGTAGCTGACTGATAAATGGATAAACAAAATGCAGTGCACATATACAATAGAATTTTTTGTTGTTGTTGTTCTTGGGGATTGTGTTATTAAACCACTAAATTGTCCAGGCTGGGCTTGAACTCAAGGCTCTCATGCCTCCCAGAGTGCCACACTTGGTTTACACTAGGATATTATTCTGCTTTGAAAAGGAAGGGAATTCGGGCACATGCTATATCATGGATGAATTTTAGGTTTTTTTGTTTTGTTTTTGTTGTTGTTGTTTTTTGAGACAGGGTCTTATAGTTTAGGCTGACCCTGAACTCACTATGTAGCCCAGGCTGGCCTTGAACTCATGATCCTCCTGCCTCAGCCTCCTGAGTGCTGGGATTACAGATGTGTGCCACCACGCCAGGCTCATGGATGAATTTTAAAGACATTTTGCTAAGGAAATAAGACTGTCACAAAAAAAGGCATAGTCTATGAGTCCACATACATAAGCTAACTAGAGTGCTCAAATCCATGGAGATAGAAAGCAGAATGAAACTCACCTGGAGCTTAGGGGAGGGGAGAATGGCAGCTAGTGTCTAATAAGGTCAGAGTTTTCCTCTGGAGTTCTGGAGATGGGTGCTTCGAGGGCTGCATGATAATGAAAATTCGCTTAATGCCACTGAGCCATATGCTTGAAGACTGTTAAAATGGTCAGGTTTTTGTTTTGGGGTTTTTTTTAAGAGTAGAAAATATTTATTGAGAGAAAGATAGCTTCTAAGAGAGACAGAAGGGGGACTGGAAAGTGAGTTGCCCACCCACCCTGCTTCTCAAAGGTGTTTTATGGGACAAAGCCATGAAGTGAGGGAAGGTGGGACAAAACTATAGTCAACTCGTACAATTACAAGTACAGTCACTTAGGTAGTATTGGTCCAATGGGAAATCACAAGGTGGACATGAGGTGGGACAAAACTATGATCAACCAATAAGCTTACAGCAAGTAAAGTCACTTAGGTAATACTGATTAAATGGGGATCCAATGGGGAAGCAAATCACGTAGCAAGCATACATGGGATTTTTGGTAAGGAATGGGTCAAGGATCTTTCCTAAAATGGTCAGTTTTATGTCATGTATACTTTACTACAGTTTTTTAAATTATAAGGAGTTGGCAAGTAGGGGCCGTACCACTCTCAGAGCTTTCACTGTCTGATTAAGGAGACAGAGAAGTAAACAAGGAGTTTTCAAAGCCAGGAGCGAAGAGGTACAGAGTATGAGGTGACCCCTGGTGTCTCAGGCTGACATTTCTCTGCAGCAGTGAGCCCCTTGGGGGTGCTGGGGGCTGCAGGCTGGGCCCGGACACTCAGAGGATCCGCATGGAGAAGATCCTTCAAGGATGGCTTGGAGGGCTGTGGGTCCCAAGCTCCTCGCTCTTACGAACCACATTCTCTGTGAGTCATTTAGTTGAAACTCACTTCCTTCAAGTGAGTCCCAGCCTTAGCAGGAGTGAATGTCAAAGCCATAGCACTCCCCAAATGATAGGCTGCTGCCAGGGGATTTCCACATAGTCAATGGCCCTGGTCCCTGTCATTATACTCTGCCTTCTTTGTATGAACTCCCAAATCCATCTTGGCTTTTTTCTGGCAACCACCAGGGCCCAAGATAAGGAGGACCACCTGGGCTTCTGAGGAGCCTGACTCTGAGGCCACCGATATCTATTCCCCCGCCCCTGCCAGTCACAAGACCTTTGCAGGTGGGAGTTAGATAGAGATGACAGTGACATGCCCTGGAGCATCAGGGAAGTGATATGCAAAGCTGTAGAGATGGCCTGGCTGCTCCAGAGCAAGGTCAAACTTGATTCAAGATGAATACATATAAGGAAGAAATGTGTCCCTGAAGAGGGGCTGAGGGCAGGGAGAAAAGAGATGTTGTCAGCTTCACAGCCACAGAAGAGGCAGAGTTCATTCATTCATTCAACAAATAATGATTAAATCTTCTCCCTGTGACAGGCACTGTGCAGGTGTGAGGATGAAGAGTGGACAAAGCAGACAAGAATCCCGCTTTTGTGGAATTCATATTCTAAGAGGAAGTCAGATAATCAAAGGATGACAAGGGAAGTAAGTTAGATATCATATGGTGATCCCAACACTGTTCACACCAGGACTTGCGAAGATGTGGAGGTGGAGCCCAGCTCTGTTCAGGGAGGAAGAGTCTTCACTGGCGGATCCTGAGCCTTCTCCTCCCAGTGGCAGGGTGGGTACAGCACACTGTCTTGGGCCTACACCTGGAGCAGCAAAGGCCCATAATGGCGCTGCTTGGATCCCAAGCCCATGAGGTTACCTTCTGCTCATACTCTGGCTTCCCACAGACAGACTTTCTAGAAGGAAAAAATGGTGGCAGCTTGTGTGTTGTCCTCACTGTGATGCTTCTGATTTTCACTGTAAATCAATATATGGTGCATAATATAAATCAGTTTATGTTACATAATGTAAACCAATATAATACACTGTAAATATCCACATCCCTGAGACTGGATAATGCACTTCCAGCCCCACATGTTGGCCCAGATAGTGGCCTAATTCAGTCTTTGCACCTGCCAGGGCTGTGGACTGGACCCTAAGTCCAGTGGACTATGAATACCTATGTTACTTACAATGTGGAGCCCTTCCCTGGGTGCTCTTCTGACCGAAGCATCCCATGTTTGATCCAAACCACCGCATCTCACCCAGCTTCTGCTTGCCCAACCATAAAATGGGCCTGATACTTCCACTTTCCAGCCTGGCTCTGAGAACCAAAAGAGATTAAAATGCCCAACAGCCAGCAAGACTCCTCATTTTGCATCTCACTCTTCTTTCTGACAGGCTCGTCCATTTTTTAAACAGATCAGGAATTAAAGATATGGAATGCTCTGCTTGTATATGTGCTTCCAAAGTCCCTTATTGATTGCACTTCCCAAGTGCCTCGCTGCACCCTCCTGCCCATCCACCACAGTGTAGGCAGATGCTACTTTTAACACAGGCCTGACATGTCCCTCCCGAAATAAAACCAAACCCCTTAGCACGAACCCAGAACCCACCACTCTCTACACTGACCCAGACACTGAGTTTTCATCTCTCTCCCAAGCCAGGTGCATTCTCACCATTGCACATCTCCTGGGAGTGAGAACGCACCCTCTTCTCTGCCTGATAACCTGCAATGCAGCCTTCAAAGCTCCCTGTAAAGTCTTCCCAGTATCCATTGGCTTGGTCAGTTCCCACTCCCGTCTGCCCACAACTTCCTTTGCTTTTCCTGTCACAGCACTCAGTGCTATGCTGTCTTTCACTAATTGTCCTTTTTCTTTCTACTACGTGAGCGCCTTGAGATTGAAGGGGGACCATTTCCTCATATGTCATTCTGTGCCCAGCTCAGCTTGCTAACACGTATTTTTTTAAATGTACTTATTTTAACTGAAAAATAAAAATAGTATAAATTTTTTATACCCAACATGATGATTGAATTATATGTGTTGTGGAATGATTCAATTTAGCGAATTAATTTACACATTACCTCCTATACTTAACCAGTTTTTGTGGTGACAATACTTCAAATCTATTCTCAATGATTTCAAACTATGTGCTGTTGTTTTAAACAGTAGTCATCAAGTTGTACAACATAGTAACAAATTTTTAGATTCACTATTATTTTATGCACCAAAAAAGAAAAAAGGTGTTGCCAATTACACCACGACACATTTAATCCCTTGGGATTTTTATTTTCTACTTAGTAAAAGATTTCTGGACTTTGAAGAAGAATTTGGTATCATTTATCACTCTTGTGCTTTTTTTTTTCTAGTACTGGGGATTAAACCCAGGGCCTTTGCACTGGGCTATGTCCCCAGCCCTTATTTTATTTTTTAGTTTTGAGACAGGGTCTCTCTAAGTCACTAAGTTGCTCAGGCTGCCCAGGTTGTGATTCTCCTGCCTCAGCCTCCCAGAGTGTTAGGATTACAAGCACATACCCACATGCTCAGCTCATCTATGTGAAATCAACTGACCAGGGCATTAATACTCTGTGACTAACAAGGGTCCAGTGGCAATTGTAAGAGCCCTGACTGCAATGCCTACCCCCCCCCATTTTAAAGATGTTAAACTATCAGGGGAATAAAGTGTGTCCAAACTCAAGGAAATACAGCCTATCTCCTCCTGGACTAGTGTTTGGCACACAGCAGATGACTGACAAATGTTCATAGGCTTGGTATTGGTTTGTGACATACACCAGCCCAGTGGTAAGCAAAAGGAGTCATTCCATATTGACCTGGGCTTCCCTGTGTCAGTGATGGCAAACCTTTTAGAGATGAGTGCCCAAACTGCAACCCAAAACCCACTTACTGCCAAGTGCCAGCACTACAATTAAACCTGAATACTGAGGTTTTAGTTTAGAAAAAACAACTCACACATTACCAACTCTTGTCTTAAAAGAAAAACAATACATGTGCCATGGGTTTGCCATCATTACATGTGTCTGGGTTTACAGAGCGACAGGCTGGCAGCGAGGCTGTGCCCAAAAGTCTTTCAGGAGGGGCTCGAGGGAAGGGAGGAGCAGCATCCAGCCTTAGAGGAGGTCCTGGTTTCCAGGTACAAGCGAGGGCAGGAGTGAAGTGCTGTTGGAAAGGCAGGCGGCAGATGGGAAGTCCTTCAAATCTGATATGCAGCAGAACTGGGCTGAGGCAGTGAACTTCAGAGTACAAAATCTTGGCCGTCCATCTTGTGCATCTGTGTGGAAACTTTTGGACCCCGTGTCCAGAAAGAGCCATGAGTACCGTGCCCTGTGCTGGCTCCAACTGCCCGTGCTCCCCCAGTGGAGTGTGAGTTGTACAGGGGACTCTAGTTTTCGGAGAGAGAGAAAGAGACAGAGGGGGAAACAGTTATAACCTAAGGAAAATAATTACCCTTTTAGGCCAGAAACACCCCACTATGTCTCCAAGTGAATGGAATTTTGTTTGAACAAGTTGAACTAAATTTAATTTGGCTGATCTTGAATTTGCAAAACACACACACATACAGAGTTTTACCTCGGGGAAAAGAAAGACCCCACTGCTTGGGGTTGTATTTTAAGCTTAGGTAAACTCAGAAAGCTGTCCTCAAGCCCTGACATCGGGCTGCCTCGGGCCTCGCTCTGTGCACAGAGCACTGTGTCAAAACTGGGGCAAGCTCTGGCAGCCATGATGCCCACGTCATACAGAACAGAAGAGGGAGGAGGAGGCAGGCACCCAGGAGCCTGCTGAGTGACCTTAGCAAATTACTTAACTTCTCTAAACTCCACAGGTCTAAGGGAGCCTAGGATCCACTATACTCCCCACCCATGACATGGCCGAAGCTGAGCATAGCCAATAACCCACACCCAGGGTTCACTCTTCAGTGCTGGAGCACAGGACCAACCAGGGGGCTGCAGGGGAGGAGCCATTCTGGTGTAGAACACTCAGGGGTCTCAGAGCAGTGGCTGTTTATTTACCAACTACTGCAGCATCAATAGAAAATTGTCACAGCTGCACATCTACCAGTGTCTCGTGAGTGGTAACCTATGGACTTTCAGAGAAGATTAAACAAGGTCATTTTATACCTTGTGTCTAGATGTCCCCCCAGAGCCGCATGTGCTCACAGGGGGGGCTCTTCGGAGGTGGCTGGATCTAGGGTGTATGATGCTGGGATTCAGGGTGGGATGATGGGATTAACTCCTGGTGTGGTACTGGGATTAATGGTATGAGTGCCACCCATTAGATAATGCCTTCTTTCTTTCTTTCTTTCTTTTTGGAGGGGGTGGGTGGGTACTGGGGATTGAACTCAGGTCTAAAATAGCTAAGGGCAGCTATTTTGGATAGAATAGAAGGACAGAACAGGGGCTGCTGCTGTTGCTTGCTGCTTGCTACTTCACTGCTGGCTCCATTCTGCCTGCCCTGCTTTGCCATGAACTGTTTCTCCTCTGTGATGTCCCTCTGCTGTGCCAACCTGCCTTGGATCCAGCCAACTACAGACTGAAACCTCTGGAAATTGTGAGCTGAAATAAGCTTTTCCTCCTTTAACTTTGGGCGTTGGGGATTTTATCCCAGCAATGAGAAAAGCAGCAAAACGGACATGAAGATGAATGAATGAATGAATGAGAGAATGAGCAAGTGGCTGGGCCTCTTGAACTGTGCCCATGAGTCAAGAATGGTCGCATCTAGTGAATTGTTTTTTATTTTTTGGTAGTGGTGCTAGGAATAACTTCACACATGCTAGGCAAGTGCTATGCCACTGAACTATACCCCCAGCCCTCATCGTTAACTATTTTATTGAACACTTACAATGTGACAGTTTATGTGCCAGGCGATGCAGAGCTCATTTAGCTCTTGCTCCCCCTCAGGGCAGTGGTGGATAGCAAGAACATCCCAGTGGACAGCAGACGGGACAGTATGAGCAAGGCACAGAGACAAAAAACATACATACAAAAGGCAAGAAAGCAGACATCTCAACAAGTATGTCAGTGTGGTTGTATTAAGTATCCTAAGAACGTGCACACCCACAAAGACTGATAGGAAAGCATGAGCCAGACCTTCCCACCGTGGTTTAAGAACTCTCACTACAGGACGAATTCTGAGCAGTCCCGGGGATGGCAAGACCATCAAGGCCATGGGACACAAGACCTTCTGGGATCTGGCCTCCACCCTCTTCCCCCTCATTGCTGCCGCCACCACCACCATCCTCTTCCCAAGTCCAGGTCAGGCTTCCTGAGCCTCAGCGTTGTTCTCCATCCTGTGACAGGGAGCCTGCTTCTCAAACCGTCCCCAGCAGCAAGTGCATCCAGAGAAAGTACTCTCTGCTTTCAGGGCCCCTCCTGGCACTTCCTCCACTCCTATCTTTCACTCCTCCTGCTCCATCTCAGTTGCTGCTTCTTTTTGATTTCTAGTATTTATGAGAGCACATTTCACACGGCAGTCTTTGCAGAGTGAGTCTGAGTACACTTAAACTGTCTTTGGATCCTGTTGTCATTGAGCACTCAACAGACATCTGTTCTAGAAGGAAAGAGGGATGGAGGGAGAAAGGAAATTCACTTTTATTCTCAGTTCCTGAGTCTGATAAAATAAATAAATAAAATGATTTTATATGAAAGAATGGGAATCTGCTCAGCATGGTGGTGCACACTTGTAATTCCAGGACTCAAGAGGCTGAAGCAGGAGAATGGTGAGTTCGAGGCCTTTCTGGATTACATAGTGAGTTCAAGGCTGGCCTGGACTATATTTATCAAGACCCTGTCTCAAAAAGACAAAAAAGAATGGGAATCAGACGTCCTCTTTTGATCCTCAGCTCTACAAGTGAGCAACTGTGGTCCACTGATAAATCAATTAACCTGAGTGTCAGATTCTTTCTTTTCTTTTCTTTTCCTTTCCTTCCCCTTTCCTACTTTTTTTTTTTCTTTTGAGACAGAGTCTTGCTATGTAGCCCAGGCTGGGCTCAAACTCACGACAATTCAGCTTCAGCCTCCCAAGTGCACCGCCACGCCTGGCTGGCTGGCTTGCCTGCTTTCTTCTTCTTGTATGTTTCCCCTGCCTTTCTTTCTTTCTTTCCTTCTTTCTTTTCTTTTTCTTTCTTTCTTTCTTTCTTTTTGGTGGGGGTGGGTGGGTACTGGAGATTGAACTCAGGTCCTTGTGCTTGCAAGGCAGGTGCTGTGCCACTGAGCTAAATCCCTGGACCTGTTTTTTGGGGGTTTTTTTTTGGTACCCAGGATCAAACTCGGGACCTTATGCTTGGGAGGCAGGCGGTGGAACCACCAAGCTAAATCCCCCGGCCCTGTTTTTTTTGTTTTTTGAGACAGGGTCTTGCTATGTAATTCAGACTGGCCTTGAACTCACTATGAGGTCCTAGGCTGGCCTCGAACTCATAGTGATCCTCCTGCCTCAGCCTCCCAAGAGCTGGGATTATAGGCGTGCACCACCGTGTCCAGCCTCTTTTTCTTTTCTCTTTTTCTTTTCTTTCCTTCCTTCTTTCCTTCCTTCCTTCCTTCCTTCCTTCCTTTCCTGGAGATTGAACCCAGGGCCTTCACAATGAGCTACATCCCCAGCCCTTTTTTTTCCTTTTGAGAGGATCTTGCTAAATCACTACCTTGTTGCCCAGGCTGGGCTTGAGTTTGCAATCCTCCTGCCTCAGTCTCCCAGAGTGTGCACCACCATGCCCAGCTCCTTTTCAACTGTACATAATCCTGCAGCCAAGAGCTCAGAACCAGAGTAAACAGTATGTGTGCGATCTTGTTCTATTTCTACTGCCTCTCATTGGGTCTCCCTTTATGCGAATAGCGACTGATGCAAAACATATTTCTTTTCATTTTTATACCCTGGAATGTAAAACTGAGAAACAGGAAGGGAAAAAAACAAGAGATGCTGAATTCTTTCTACACATGATACAATGAAGTTAAATAATGGGAGGTTAATTGTTCTCTACAGGAGAGCTCGATTCAATGGCTTGATTGGCAAACACTGCGGGCCCTGTCTCTCACTGCTCAAGGCAGTGGGATCGTAGGTTCTCCAGGGCAAACCAGCTAACGGCTCTGCGGCAGTCAGGGCCTTTCATGCGGCTCCTCCACTCAGACCCCATTTTCCTCTGGACAATTAACTTTATTAAATGGCTGCAGCTGCAATTAAGAGTGGGAGAATCCAGGCATGTGTCTGGGTCCGAGATGCGTCCTGTGTGATTTTTCGAATACTTTGGGTTTGGCAAAAGTCAAGACACATTCTGTCAAGTTCTTTTTTCCCCTTCATTTTTAAACCCGTGTGTATTCAAGAGAAATATGGTCCATCTGATTCTCATTCATTTTCGCTTAACTCAACAAAAAGTTGTCTTGGAAGAACCAGAAAATGTCCAAGTAGCAAATCCAGCCTCTCTAATGGAAGCCTTATTAGAATGTCTCGCTCTCGACCCCAGACAGCTTGACATTCTCCAAGCAGGCCAAGCGTTTCCACTTCGCTCTGCCCTTGCACTTGCTCGCCAACCTGGTGAGCCCTTGCCTTTCGCCCGTCCCTGCCTGATGACTCTGCTCCTCCAAGTCCCGTGGCCATCTCCTCTGTAAATGCTTTCTTCATTGCCTGACCTGTAAATAACCGAGCAATCCTCTGGGCTCCTGGGATGGGTCCCTTGAGGGGCAAAGGAGTCCTTGACTCCATCCCGCTCTGAGCTGCAGGCGGTCGGTGAACTGATGTCTGCTTCGGCGTTAAGCCCTTGACCTTAATTAAAGGCCTTCACAAGAAATGGCAGACAAAAATTGGCATTTGTGGTAAAGCTCTTGCCAAAAACATTAATTATCATGTCTATCAATGTCCCTATGTGGGCTTCCAGGTGAGAAGTGAACTTGAGGTTTAAGGACCAAAATAACCATGGACTTCTTCCTCTCTGACAATGAGCGCTGTGGAACTCAGCTTGTTCCTTTTTTGTCCTGGCTGCCAGGAAGCTGAGAGAGACAGATTTGATATTCAATACTAGCAACTATATCACATGCTAGCTTCCTTTTTTTTTTTAATGGACTTAGTTTTCTATTTCTATATTATTAACATTATAAAGGGAAAGAAAACATACTTTGCCAAGTTACTTTTTTGGGGGGGCAGGTACCAGGGATCGAACTCAGGACCTTGTGCTTGCAAGGCAGGCGCCAGAACCACTGAGCTAAATCCCTGGCCCTCTGTTAGTTACCTTTTTTTTTGGTACCGGAGATCGAACTCAGGTTCTTGTGCTTGCAAGGCAGGCAGTGGAACCACTGAGCTAAATCCCCGGCCCATCTGTGAGTTACTTTTAAGTGTTGTAAAATGGCAGAGTAAAATATTAAGAAGCTATTCCTGATGGTTTCACTATAGAATAGGTCTAGTACTTAGGACTTATGAGGAAATGTTTTGTTTTGTTTTGTTTGTGGGGACTGTTTGTAGTTCTGGCTGGCCTTGAACTCACCACATAGTCTAGGCTGGCCTCAAGCTCACATTGCTCTTCCTCCCTCAGCCTCCCAAATGCTAGGATTACAGGCATGCACTAGCACAACCAGCCTGTTATTAATCTTAACAAATTCATACAGCCAGGTGGTGGCAGCCTATAATCCCAGCATTCAGGAGGCCGAGGCAGGAGGATCCTTTTGAGTTTGAGACCAGCCTGGGCCACATAGTGAGCCCCAGCCCACCCCAAACTACATGATGACAATCTGTCTCAGAAAAGAAAGAAAAAGAAAGAAGTTTCATAAATTAAATCTCTTACTACATGCAGGCATGAGTTAATTATGATGTTCTTCTTTTCTTTTTGGCAGTATTGAATTTAGGGCTTCACACATGTTAAGAATATACTCTGCCTCTGCCATGCCTTCAGCCCTATAAGCTTCTTTTTAAAAATTTTTCATCAGTACATGTTTGCAGCACATAAGGATTACATTCATCATGGGGAGTTGGTACATGTACATAATACATCCCTACAAGCTTTCTGATAGCTTAGCTTACACCATTCATATTCATTTCTGAATCTCTAATCACACAGAAATATATCTTCACCTTTAGCAATGGTTTGTGAAGTGCATGGGGAAAAATGTTCACCCAAGTGACTGTAATTAGAAAAAAATGAATTTGGGAGGCTAAGGCAGGAGGATAGCCATGAATTTGAGGTCAGCCTGGGCTACATAATGAATTCAAGGTCAGCCTGAACTACATAGTGAGACCCTGTCTCAGAAAACCAAAAGAACAAAGAAGAAGGAAGAAGGAAGAGAGGGGGAAGGAGGGGGAGAAGAGGAAGTCGTCATCAGAAAGAGCTGGGCACAGTGGTACATCTGGCAATCCTAGCTGTTTGGGGGGCTGAGGCAGGTGGACTGAAAGTCTGAGGCCACTTAGTGAGACTTTGTCTCAAAAATAAAATAGAAAAGGGCTGGGAAGTAGCTTAATGGTAGAGCATTTGCCTAGCATACATTCAGCCCTGGATTCAAATCCCAGTACTACAATAAACAAACAAATTCACAGCATTGAGAACAGTTCTATAGATCTATTTGAACCCCACTTTCTTTATCTGTAAAATGAGGCTTTAACCATATTGTTTTACAGTTGCTTTGGGGATTCAGAGACAAGCTGCTTAATATTGCAAATTACCTTCCTTTGACTTTTAAGTATTCGGTGGGGAGAAGAGATATTGTAGGACCAGGGCAAACGATCCCTGTAAGCTGTACTGCTGGAGAGTACAGGACTGGGGAAAGGGGGGATATGGCAGGTTGTCACTGGGATGGAAGCATAAGAAGTAGAGAAAATAAAAGAGAGAATCTGAGGGCAAAAGCAGACAGATGCAATGGCCCTTACCTGCTAGAAACCAGCACTTTAGATTAAGGAGATTCTGCTTGATTGCTGAACATAGCACATGAAACAATGGAAGACATCATGGGTTTTGACTTTTAACATCTAAAATGCCCTGGAGTTGTGATATAAGTGTGTTAGGTGGATTTTCATTGCAAGGACAAAATCCCTGAGATCTGCAATGTAAAACAGAAGTTCGTTTCGGTTCATGGTTTTGGAGGTTTCAGTCCATGGTTGGCTGGTGCCAAGGCAGAAAAGCACAGCAGAAGGGCCTGGAGGAGAAAAGGTGCTCATTGAATGGCAGGCAGGAAATAGCAGAGGAAGAGCAAGAGAGAAAGGGGCCAGGGACCAGGTACGGAGCCCAAAGTCATGCCCCTGCCCCATGCAGATGCACCCAGAAGTGTGCTCCATTCATTTCCTAGGTGTCTCTCAAGCTTATTATCAAGCCTAACCTTAAATGGAGGAGGAAGTATGTCATGTGCATGTATGAATCTGCCCGAATAAAACCTATGTATCTATATAACCAATAAAAAAGTGAACCAATTTTTAAAAATATTAACCTTCACAGTTTCTGTCAAAGTACAATACAGGGGCCACTGACTGGACTCATGGTGACTTTAGGGCACAAAGAGAAACATTTATTATTGTGATGGTTATATATTAACTATCTCACAGGCTATGGTTTGGGTACATATCTCCCAAGGGTCCCAATGTCAACAGCCTGTCTCCCAGCCCAGGGCGCTACTGAGAGTGGTGGAACCTTTAAGGAGCGGAGCCTAGAGGAAGCTTTCAGTCATGGTGGGTGTGTCTTGAAGGGGATATGAAGACCCCGGGCCCCTTCTTGCATCTCTCTTTCATGTCCTGGCTAAGAGCTAAACAGATTCACCATCTGTCCCACCAGGACCTGCTGCCTCAACACAGGCCCAAAATGACAGAACCAATACTAGATGATGACTGAAACATCTGAAACCACGATCCAAAATACACCATGATCCAAAATCTCTGTCCACTGCACACGGTGATGCCTGCCTGTAATCGCAGGACTCAGGTTGATGAGGCAGGAAGATTGCCACAAGTTCAAGGCCAGCCTGAACTATAGACTGAGATTCTGTTTCAAAATAAAAATGAAAACCACATAAATAAATAAAACAGAGACAAAATATTTTTTTAAAGTATCCCCCAGCAGAAGAGCATTAGTTATATCCTTTCAAGAATTTTCTCAGCCATCAAGAAAAGAAGCTTTTGAGGGGGAGAATGGGATAAAATAAAATAAAATTTATTTTAAAAAAAGAACAGAAGCTTTAAGAGGACTGAGGCAGCTAAGGGATACAATACATATGCTGACAGCCTCTCAGAGGAGATAGTACAGAGACCACAGAAGAAAGAAGAAAGAATCAGTGCTATATTAAAATGAAGGTAAAGCCACACTTACAACTACTTTTATCAGGGTAGACAACAGGTTTTTTTCTAATGATCAAAGCTACTTTCCAAGCTCAATTTTCAGCAGAGTTGCAGGGGAGCCAAGAAGATGGAACGTCTCAGTTTTGAGAGCCAGCAGGTCTATAGCACTCCTTACTTCTTACGTTGAAACTATCTAGGCTGGGGCCATCCAGACAACCAAGGTCAGGAACTCATCTAGGTCTGAGGTGAGCTCTGCGGTGTAACACTTGCCTAGAATTCGCATGGCCCAGGGTGCAATCCCCAGCCCCGAAAGGAAAAAAAGGGAAAAGAGCTGATCTATCAGATGTGGCCTGATGTTCTGAGCTACAAAGGACTTGATCTGCTTCCTCCTCCGCGTCACAGACGAGCAGCCCAGCCTGAAAGTGAGAAGCCTGACCCGAGCTCACAGGTGTGGGAGCCAAGTGAAGACCGCAGGACAGGCCTTCTGCCTACTCCGCTCCCCGGCCCTCTGTGTGCACCCTGCTCTGCGAACAGACTAAAGAAAGGCCACACTTCTCCCTGCCTGGCCCAGCACGCAGGACAGATCGGCTGTTTGTGCTCCCCGTACACTGACTACGGTCTATTACCTCTCCTGCTTTCTCTATCCCCACAGGCCTTGCCAAGGTGTCTACATGCACCAACCACTTGGAAAATGGGGAGTGCGTCTCTTGGCAACATTTTTTGCGGGGCGGCACTATTTTTTCCCCTTAAATACCAACTAAGTTTTTAGGTAATCTAAACCGATTGTGTCAGAGTGTTGGTGCTGCTGCTGCTGCTATTTTTGAGACAGATCTTTCACTATGTAGTCCAGGTTGGCCTTGAACTTGTTATGTAATCATTACATATCAATAAAAATAAAAATTTTAAAAAACAAAAAGATCTGCTGTGTAGCCTAGGCTGGCCTCCTGCCTCAGCCTCCTGAGTGCTGGAGTGACAGGTGTTTGTCACCACACTCAGCACACTCAGCTCACCACGGTCTTAAATACCAAGACGGGAATATTTTGACTGGCATCTCAGCTCCCTAAGGGCAAGAACTATGTCTGATCTGTGAGAACCCTGTGCCAAAGCCAGTGCTGAGCTCACAGTAGGTCAGCAAAACGAGATGCTGTCTGAAACCAATATTTAAAATTGGAACCAGACAGAACTGGATTAGAAACTTTGGGCAGAAGCTTACATGTTACCTAACCTCAGTGGGCCTCAATATCAACATTCTTTTTTTTTTGGAAACAGGGTCTTGCTATGTAGTTCAGTTCAGGCCGGCCTCGAACTCACGGCGATCCTCCTGTCTCAACCTCCTGAGTGCTAGGGTTACAGGCATGCACCACCATGCCTGGCTAATATTTTTTTGTTTGTGTTTTTGTTTTGGATCTGGCTAATATTTTTAACTATAAAATAATACAAAGGGCTGGAGATATAGATCATTGGCAGAGCACCTGCTTAGCATGTCTGTGGCCCTGGATACAATCCCTAGCGCCACAAAAAATAAAATAAAATAAAACTGGTGTGGATGGTAGTACATGCCAGTAATCCCAGCTACCTGGGAGCTTAAGGCAGAAGGATCACAAATCAGAGGCCAGCCTGGGTAATTTCCACGATCCTGTCTAAAAGTATAAAGGGCTTAAATCAGTTGTGGTGGCACATCCTTGTAATCTCAGCACTGGGAGGCTGAAGCAGGAGGATCACCTGGAGTTCGAAGCCAGCCTGGGCTACATAGTGAGTTCCAGGCCAACCTGAACTATACAGTGAGAGACACTGTCTCAAAAAACCAAAAATAAATAAATAAATGTATAAATAAATGATAAAATAAATAGGAATGGAGATGAGCTCAGTGGTAGTGTGCTAGGTTCATGCATGAGTCCCTGGATTCCATCCCTGGTATAGCAAAAATAAATAAAATAATACAAATACCACCTACCTTGCAGAGCTGCTTGGAGGACAGATGGAGCTGAATGGCGTGTATGGAGCGCGAGGCAAGGGAGATGCTACATGACCCATAGCCCTCGCAGTGACCGTGTCCTCGGTCAACATTTAAGCCACAAGAAGATGAAGTCAAATTTAAATTGGCTCTTCTCTAGGGGACAAGCAAGAAATAAAGAACAAAGAACAACAAATATGATTATCCAGCTGGTTTCCTCTGCTATTTATTGTCAGAGCTTAGAGCCTGCCATGAAGTTGGCCCTGCCTCATCCCCACTTCTGCTTCGGCTCCCAGTGAAGTCATATCGTTGGGCTTTCTCTGTCTGTCTATTGACACAGCCTGTGAGTCACAAATTCAACAGGATGACTTTGCTGCAGTGTGATTGACTGGAAAATGTTCCCTCATCTGACTTTTTTTTTTTTCAAGCAAAGAGACATGCTTATTTTTGCAGCATGGAGTGCTCAGACTCTATTTATTTAACATGGGTCTCTCTGACATTCACACTGGCCAACGAAGGACTGACGATGTTCATATTTTGCTCTACCAAGTGACATCTATTTCCCACCTCCCTCTCCTTCTCCCTTCCTGCTGACTATTATATCTAAAGCAAACAGTCCCAGCACAATCGTTAGATTGCACTTGAATTTGGTGTTTACTTGACATTTACACACTGGCCGTGCTGGACAGCTCAGGCATTCCAGGACAGGGGCTCAGCCAGGGGAGATTGTGTTCTACTTCAGCTCCCAAGAACCTCGGCAGTTGGACAGTGTCTTGAGAAGTTGCTTGCGCTGACTCTTGTATCTGAATTAGGATCTTTTAGGGGAGATGGGGACCTCTGAATGTCTTCAGTCTTCCCAGAAACTCTGTTCCTTTACCATACAGGGCAGACTGGCCATGCCGCTATTTCTCTTCTTCCCCTTGAATTCAACTGTGCTAGTCCCCAGATTATTAATTTGATTAACTCCATCACCAGTTCTATTTCTTCCTCTGCAAGATAGGATTAATATGCCAGGTGTGGTGGCACAGGCCTACAATCCCAGCACTCAGGAGACGGAAGCAGGAGGATCACTTCAAATTCAAGGCCAGTCTGGGCTGTATAGTAAGTTCAGGGCCAACCTGAACGTGAGACCCTGTCTCAAAAAACAAAAACAGGGCCGGGGATGTAGCTCAGTGGTTCCGCTGCCTGCTTTGCAAGCACAAGGTCCCAAATTCGATCCCCAGTTCCAATTAAAAAAAAAAAATTCTAAAGATTATTGTGGGAATAATGTACGCAAAGTACCCCAGGCAGGTTCAGAGCCCTAGAAGAATCCTTTGAAAGTTGGTTCTCCCGCTTGGCTGAGGTCTGCACTCTGGATTCAGAAGGGAAAGGGGTTCAGGCCAGGGACCAGTGCCCTTTGGGGCAGTGAAGGAGGCTGGAACTTAAGATAGGAGCCAAGATACCTGTTTTCTCATCCCTGCTCTCCCAATACATAGTCTGTGCAAGTTACCTCTCCTCCCAGGCTTCTATTTCCTGTGTGCAAAGGAAGGCCTCCAATTACACTCTAACACCATACAGTTTCCATCTCTGCAGTTCACAGGAAGTCCAAACTTACTGCCATTAAAGTCTAACTAGCTCAAAAAATGCTCTACACAGATGCCGATATTTAAAAGAAATAGTAAAAGAACAGAACATAATATTCAGTCCTGGGCAGCATGTAAAGAAACCAATATGCTCAGCAGTAGAAGACTTACCTACCATAAAAGGTCCTGGGTTCAATTGCCGGCACTGCTAAAGAAACAGAAAGAAAAAGAAAAGAAACTGCTATCTTAATGGTTATAAGCTGGGATGCAGAAAACATGATTATTGATTGAAAACCTATATAAGCAGCAGGTAGAAAATCTATCCATGCACACCTACTTCTAAGCACTTAGGTACCAAGATTCCTCCCTAGCCCTGGGGAGCTGAGGAAGTGACTGTCGCTGAGCCTGAGAAGAGGTTTTACTATCTGGGGAATTTGACCCAGGGTCTCTGGACTTGGGGAAGCAGGCACAGCACACACCTCCTTCTCTGTGTGACCTCCCTAGTACCACCTTGGCTACTTTCTTAACTGCTCCATAATACAGAGTTGTTTGTGTGCTTGCTTCCTGCAGATTAAACCCAAGGCCTCATGCAAACAAAGCATGGCTTTAGCACTGAACTACCGCCCAGCCTCATAGTGAAAATTTTTAAATTGCAAAATGGTGGTCATTTATTAAATATTTACTAGTCACTATGTGTTAGTAAACTGCATTACGATCTGAAATAAGAGTAAGTTAGGCAAGAGCAGGGGATTTAGCTCAGTGGTACTGCACTCGCCTCACAAAAGCAGGGTCATGAGTTCGATCCTGGGTACAAAAAAAAAAAGAGTAAGTTAGGCAAGTTCTCTGCTTTTTGTTTGTTTGGGTGTTTTTGAGACAGGTCTCACCATGTAGCCCAGGTGCTGGCATTGAATTCTTCATCCTCCTGCCTCAGCTTCCCAAGTGCTGGGGGCTGAGGGGGGTGTCCACCTATTAAAGCCTGCACTCATGTGCTCCTACGAAAAGTGCCAACATCATAAGGGGAATGCAAAGACAAAATGACTTAGTGCAGCAGGACATGGTGACACACACCTGTAATTCCACCACTCAAGAGGCTAAGACAGGAGGATCACCATGAGTTTGAGGCCAACCTGGGCTACATACTGAGTTCAAAGCCAGACTGAACTACAGTCTGAGACTCTGTCTCAAAAAACCAAAAGAAAATGCCTTAATGCATATTAAGTGCTTAGCACAGTACCTGATGATCAGAGTGAATGATGCTAATTAGCAATCTGAAAATCCTCTGCCAAAAAGAAAAGAAAAATACCCCAAAAAACAAGGGAGTCCCTATCCCCTCTGATTCCTTCTGATTCCTAGAGGTAGAACACACCAGAGCCTTCCAGTATCTCTTCTAAGAAAAACACGGTTAGGACTGTGTGCTAACATGGTCAATAAAGATGTAATTTTCCAATAGTGAACTCTACTTTCAAATTCTCCTCTGTCCTGCCTAACTCAACTTTTATTTTTGGCTGTACAGCTGTAGTTTTAGGCTAGTTTTGACTTGACTATGTAGCCCAGGCTGGCCTTGAACTCATGGTGGTACTCTTCCCTTAGCCTCCTGAGTCCTGGGATTACAGGTCTCTACCAACCACTATAGCCGGCTATCCTATCTAACTCTTTTTTATTTTGTTTTTGGGGGGAGCTTGGTTTGGTTTGGTTTGGGCTTTTTTGAGACAGAGTCTTGCTTTACAGTTCAGGCTTTGAACTCACTTTGTAGCCCAGGCTGGCCTCCAACTCTTGGTGAGCCTCCTGCCTCAGCTTTCTGAGTGCTGGAATCACAGGTGTGTGACACCATGCCTGGATTATCCTGTCTGACTCTTGACCAGTTTCTGTGGCTCAGGGTCATCCTCTTTCTGGATTTCAGAAGAACAAATACAAACAAAAAACCCTTGCAAATCACAGGATAAATAAAGAAAGTGTGATCCTTAATTGGTACCCAACCCTACAGATTTTTAGGTGAGCTTGATCCTTGATTGTTACACCTGCAGGGATGCTGGGGTATCTGGGGAAAAGCATAATGTGACAAAGCATTTCAGTCTTCAAAAAAGATGTCCCATTACCTCGCAGTGTTGGCTACTGCAGAACCAATTTCATGAACTATGTCTACTTTCACTGGTCCAGGGGAGAAAGTAATATTAATATCCAATATTTTGCTTAATGCTCAGGGCAGTCTTGGGAGGCAGGTACCTTCAGAGACCCATTTTGTCGACAAGGAAAGTATAGTGCAACCAGATGGCCCAACCTGCCCAAAGTCAGGGGCTAGAACACAGGCAGGGCCTGGAACCTGAATTCTTGGGTAGCAGCGTCCACCTGTGACCTCTGAGGTCGCTGCATACTTTTCTTCCCTGCCAGTCCACATGGCACATAGGCCCAGGAATTCTGTCACATCCCCTTCTCAGTGGAATTACAGCAAGGTAACTCACAGCATTAAACTCAGATAATGACCCTGCAATCTGAAATCTTCAGATCGGCCAAAGACATTGTTATGTCCTGAAGGAAGCCCAAATGAGTTTCTGTCTTGAGGGAAAGCCAAGTCTGCAGAATGAAACGTCAGAACCTGGAAATCCAATAGTTCGGTGTTTCCCACAACACTTGGCTCCGAGAGCTCTGCTGGTTAAATTTAACAAACAAATATTTATCAGTAACTGACTACATAGATTGAGTTCACTCTGAACAGATCATCTTTTTGAGTATCTACTAGAATGCTGGGAATTTCTCTAAGATTCTGTAGCATTTCCAGGGCTTCCTTCTCTGAGATGTTTCTGGAGAGAAGGATGGGTCTAGATTCAGGTTGCCAACTCTGAAACAATGCATCAGACACAATGTGAGATAGTCAGAGACTATCTGGAAATTCTTCTGGCCTTTCTCTTTTTTGAACATCGACACAAGCCTGCCTTCCATCACTCTTTCCGCCAGCCAGTATATTAAGATCGATTAACAAACCTAAGTGAAAAAGAACCCCAGAGTAATCAAACCTATTGTTAACTTTAAAAAAAAAAAAAAAACATTTCCCCGGCTCCAATACAAAAAATAATCTACCCGCTTGTCTGGCCCACAAACTGAGAAGAAAATTAAACAAAGAATTGCTTCTTTCTTGTTTGTATTTCTCAGGGTGTGATGTGTCCATTTTCAAACCTTCCTAAGTCCTATTCTTTCCAGAATGCAAAAAGTTCACCTCCGATTCAGTCTGATGCAGGGAATTGTGTTTTCCTCTGCAGGATGACATGGTCCTAGTCCAAGAATCTGAGGCACTGAGGCTTTTCATAAAGGAAGTAGAATCTTGGAGAGTGTAACGTCTCAGTTCTCCTTTGTAGCTAATTCTGCCCCTCCCCCAGAATCAGCAAAACTTGGTGGAGCAAGTCAAGAAGAAAATTCCAGCAAGTTTCCTCCATGCACTTGCCTTCTTTACTATTTCACCTAATTATTTTTAAATTTTTCATTTAGGTATTTTGGGTTTTGTTTGTTTGGTACTGGGGTTTCAACTCAGGGCCTTCACACCGAGCTGAATCTCTATCCTTTTTAAAAATCTTTGAGACAGGGTTTTGCTAAATTGCCCAAGCTGGGTTTGAGCTTTCAATTCTCCCCCCTCTTACCATACTACTGAGGTTATAGGCCTCCACCACCAGGTCTGGCTAAATTTCAGTATTTTTAAATGTTAGCTCATTTACTTTTAAAGTTGATTCAAATGCTGATTGCATCCAAAGGATTCTTCCGTTTTAAAAAAGTCACAGATAGCCTGGCATGGAGGTACACACGCCTGTGATCCCAGCACTCAGAAGGCTGAGGCAGGAGGTCAACACAAGTTGGAGGTGAGGTCAGCCTAGGCTACATAGTAAGCTCAAGGCCAGCCTGAATTACATAGTTGGCTCCTTTCTCACCAAAAAAAAAAGGAATAAGCAATCTGAAAAGCATTTGTTTCTTACTATCTCCTTAACATCTCAGGACAAGCTAAGGACACTGATAAACTGAATTTAACATCCTGTTGTCAAAATAGTAGCTCAAAAGTCTTCAAGGTAATCCTATTCATTTTGGATTATCTTTTTAAATAGTTTAAAGAATGTACTGGGCCTAAGTTTTTTTGTACTTAAGTGATGTAACTTAAATTATTAAACCTAAGAGCTCATGAAAAAGATTTTAATTAAATTTCTGAGATTTGATTTTTAAATGTCTGTGATTCATTTTCTGCTCTAAAAACTTCAATGACCAACGTTTGGGTTTTGAAAGGCAATGAATTTGGCTGCAGAAAAGAGTTGACTCTCCATTTGGTTTTGGTTTGGGTTTTGGTTATTTTTGTTTGTGTTTTTGAGTTTGTTTTATTACAATGCTTTGGCTCAGGCTGTTCTCTCACTTTGTCCAACTGTTTTGAGGGGACAAAGTTAAGATGAATTTTATTTTTTTGTCTCCTTCATAGAACTTTTCAAAGAAAGAAAAGGAGTGGGTGGAGGAAAGGAAGAGTTGAAAATACCCCGAGCCTGAGAGCTCTCAGAGGGAAGTACTGAGGGTAGGGACAGGCCCCCTCATCCCTGCTCCCAGCCCTACCCCAAGAAGAGTTTGGTTCCCTGCATTCATTCTACAGTCACTGGGGATGTGCTCTGAAGGTGCCTCAGTGGACCGGAGCTACCAACAAGAGCTATATAACAGAGGTCCTGGGAGGAAATGTAATGGCAGAGTAGCCATGCAGCTTGATTGGAACTCAGAGGAAGAAAGACTAACCTCCCACGGGACTCAGAGCAAGAGACAATTAAGAGGGACTTTGGAGTTTAGGTATGATGAGGGGTTTTGGGGAGAACTGGCATTTCAGACAGGAAAAACAGCTGATGGAAAAGCACATCATGGTTTCAGGGCTTTTCGAGAACATCCAGTTACGAATTTAGGGAGGGTGGGGTCAGTCTCTGGAGAGGATTCTGAAAAGTTTATCTAGGGCCAGAGTTGGAAACATTTGGTCCATGTGGCCAGCAGTTTGGTCTGGCTCCTCCGCGCAAAGGGGCCTTAGGAAGGTTGGCAGGTGGGGAGATACAGAGTCTAAGGACTGGGATGGCCCAGGAACAAAATGGATTAGGCTGAGCCAGGACATTCCCCTGGAGCTATGGGAGAAGAGGGGACAACAATTTAGAGGCTACAGCCATAATGAAAAGCTACAGATGGGAAACTGAACCAAGGCGGTTCCAGTAGGAAAAGTGCAGTGGAGATACTTAGGAATAGAAATGGATGGATTCTGTCGATGCCTGTGTGCCCAGGTCGAAGAAAATGAGGAAGAAACAGAGAAATCTAGGTTTCTAGTTTAAGAAGCCAGAAGAGCCTGAAGAAATTATAAGTCTGCATGGATTGTGGTGAAAGCTGAAAGACCAACTTCCTGCTAAGAGACTGTTCAAAAAGGAAAAGTCCAGTACTCATTCGTTCAACAAATACTTATAGACGATGACCATGTGCTAAGCAGGCCCTAAACTGGGGATATAGCAGAGAATATAACAATAGCTCCTACCCTTTTGAAGTTTATTTTGGGTGCCCTGGAGAATACCGGTGATAGTAATAGCTAGTATGGATTGAGTGTCAAATCCTGCGCTTGTATGATCTAATTTGATCTTCATCACTCTTAAGAAGTATATACTATTGGGCCGGGGATTTAGCTCAATGGTTTAGCTGCCTGCTTTGCAAGTGCAAGGACCCGAGTTCGATTCCCGGTACCAAAAGAAAAGAAGTATATACTATTACTGCTGCCATTCTACAGAAGAGGAAACAGGTGAAGTGAGGTCACTTGGCCAGCTAGAAAGCAGTCAGATGAGGAAATCTTGTGTTAAAGCCTACTTTCTTAACCTAAGACAGAGGTGAAGGCCAACACCAGCTACTCCAGAGGCTGAGGAAAGACTGCTTGAGCCACAGATTTCAAGACCAGCCTAGGCAATATGAGAACTGTTCTCAAAAAAAAAAAAAGGAAGAAAAGAAACCTGAGATTAAAATGAGGCTGGAGTTTACAAGTAGATGGGAGTGGAAGCTAATAAAATTTTTGCCACCTTGCAGAAGTTGCAACCCCCCCCCCAGTTATTCATTAGTAGGGATTGCATTTTAAAGCCACTTGGGTACTTAAAACCTTTGGGCTTTTAAAAAAGTAGCTTTTATCTGAGTGTTCTGCCAATGAAAAATAATAAAAAATAAAAATAAATTAAAAAGCAGCTTTTCCTGAGTCCTGCAGCAGCTATGCATAGATTGCCCAGGCCAAGGGGCAGCTCGGCTCCCCAGGGTGCTCTAGTGCCCAGGCCCATGATGGGTGCACAGCCCTTCCAGGAAGCATTCATTCTGTCTCTTCAATCTGTCACATCCCTCTAAGGCTCCAAGTTAATCCCCCAGCACACACGGCTTCCATCACACCTCTGCCAACTGATGCAGTTTATTCCGGAAAAAAATTATTTTATAACTCCAAGGACATTAATAATTAACTTCCATACCACAAAACTTGTAATATCAGTTTGCTGAAATAAAGTCACCAGTATTTAATTCTTCTTTAAAGGGTGTCTTCCATTACTATTATTTTAGAGTGCAATTTAGTCATCAAAGGTTTACTCAGCCTCATGTTTATAAATTATACAGGGCAGGGATTTAACTCTTCTGGCCCTACCTGTTCTGAAGAGAGGGAGGGTCATAGCCTTGTTGTCACAGCAGGCACCTGTCATGAAAGGAGATGAGATAGCAGCTCCAAGTTCCTTCCCTTTGGGGTGAATAGAGAGATTCCCCTTTATGATGCAGTCAGGAATAACCAGATAGTTGCCTACCACAAAGAGGCCCCAGCTTCCATCCTTCCAAAAGCTGTTTGTAAACTTCTTTTTCAACTGGGTTTCAGAATCTTGTCTTGATTATATGATGTAATAATAGTGGCTTCCAAATTCATCTGCGCAGTATTGTTTTTTCACTCTGCTGGTTACGGTTAGGTTATTTTTCTGAGGAGGAAGGGTTAATGGAGCAAGTCCTGACTTTCGTGTTTACATCCCAAGTTTGAGGGCTGCCAACCAAGGGCTCACCCAAGTTCACTAGAGTTTAGGGACCTTGGTCTGCATGGAAACGTGCCTATCTTTCCTCGGAGCCTTCAGGTCCTAGTTCCCCAAGTAGTTTCTGCCATCACAATGAAAGGGGTACAGAGTAAGATAGCAGGTGTTTTCTCTTGCTTCCTCCGTTTGAAAGGGCAGTATTCTCAGAGTTAAAGTATTGTAGTGTAGCTACCCATGTCCTTTGGGGGTGGGGCTGAACTGCTGGAGGCCACCAGAGGGAGGGCCTCCGGTTGCCCTGCCAAGGCACGCCCCTCGCCCCAGCTGCAAGCCCTCTTGGCCAAAGCAAAACTAGAGGATGGTAGTCATCCTCAAAGGCGTCCCGTGCTCTGATCTTAAGAGGGATTCCTGCCTTTGGCAGAATGGGCCGACTCGATTCACTGGGGAGAAATACATTCCAAGAATGCTTGTGTGGTCGGCGAGGAGTGGAAAAATCAGGGATAACAAATATTCCGAAGAAACCTAATAGGTACCAGGATCGCAGGATTCAAACAGGTGACGAGTACGTGGCAATCGGAGCTCTAAAAGGGGAGCGCGCACACGCTGCCCGGTGCTTGGAGCATCTCTCCGGCTCCCTAGCCCCCTCTTCCCCGGCTGGCTGTCTGTGGCCGAAAGCGGCAGCAGCGCTGGTGAGGGGCTCGGCTGGTAGAGCGCGGGTGGAGCCTGAATACAAAATAAACACCTCGCAAATTTACGTTCAGCAAGTGATACTGAACACCGCACTCACGTTTAAAAAAAAAAAAGGTACTGTTTGCAGAGATGAAGTTGAAAACATTTCCCGGCTGGAAAATTACTGCTCGCAAACTAAGGAGGGGGTGGGGGGCAGCGTTCTGAGAGTGAAACTACGAAGTGCTCTTCCCTTTCTCCTCCGCGGGGCCAGAGCCGCCGCTAGGGCTCGGTGTGTACTTTTCTGGGAACGAGGGTCCCACCGCGTCGCTCCATTCCTTGGCACCTAGCCACGTTCCAGCCAAGTGTCTTTTAGTGTGCCTGGCGTGCCCGGAACTTGAGCTGGAGGGAGTGAGCTGTCCTCTGACCCCATCCTCACCATTTCACCTCTTTATGACTCAGTTTTCTCATCCATAAAGTGGAAAGGAGAGTGCGTAGCTCGTAAAGATGCTGGTTGAAAGGTGTCCCCGAGCCTCACAGTCCCCCCCCCCCCAAGGAAACCTCGAGCCCTTTCGCTCCCTTCCTCGCCGCTTTAAATCTCAAAAAACAAAACCCGGGTCTCCATTCCGGCCTCCTGTGGCCGTCACCGGCACGGAACTCTGTCCAGCCCTTGGAGGCGCACGCCCCGCCACCCAGCGCCGCGCACTCGCCTCTCCCCGCCCCCGCCCCCAGCCGCTGGAGGCCCAAGGAGGCCCGGAGGAGGCCAGGCCCAGCGTGCGTACGCTGGGGGACGGGCTGGATGAGTCAAGCGGATAATCGCGCTCTTCCCGAGCGCGCAGATGGCGCGGCGAGCGCGTACGCGAACCGGGCTAGGGGCGCGTCACCTCCCTCCCCGCCCCCACCGGCCTTCTCTGCCTCGGGCCTCGAACCCACGGAAAGGACTGTGGAGGCGCGGAGGGTCCGAGTCGCCCGGCGACACAACCTGCGCCCTCTCCCCCGCGCCGTCGCCGCCACCGCCGCCGGCGACAACGAGGCTCCAGCCCGCCAGCTGCCCGGGTGGCGTCACGGCTCGCCCAGGTCCCGCCCGCGCCCCTCCTTCTCCCCCGCCCCCACGTGTGCCTAGTTTGTTTATTTAGCTGCCATGGCAACGCGCGGGGGGCGGAGAGAAGAAAGGGGGGCGGGGCCTGGCGACGGACCCCGAGAGCGGTTGCCTGTCGGAGGCGGGGGAAAGAGCTGCCAAGAAGTTATAAGTAAGAAGCGCGCGGCGGCCGCCAGCAGTTCCCCCGCCGGAGAGAGCGAGCGCGGCTGCGGGCGCGCGGGGAGCAGAGGCAGTGGCGGCCCCCCGGGCCTCCGAGTGCCCCTCCCCGACCCTCTGGCCCCCCACACAGCCAGCGCAGCCCCCAGGACTCCGCGCCTTGCGCCTCCGCCCAGCTCGCAGCTCCGAGCCACCGCGGCCCTTCTCACCTGGCGGTGCCGCCCGCCCGCCGCCCCAGCCACAGCCCCATCGCCCGCGACGACAGCCGCAGAGACCACGACAGTGGCGGGGGACGCCTCTGAGTCAAAGAGAGCGCAGCCTGGCCACCGGACTACTTACTCGCCTTGCTGATTGTCTATTTTTATAAGAGCTTACAACTTTTCTAAGAACTTTTGTGTACAAAGGAACTTTTTTTTTTTTTTTTTAAGGAGACGTTTCTAGTTTATATTTAATCCAAAGAAGGATCTTGGGCATTTTGGCGTTTGGGGCTTTTGACTTCGTTTCTAAGTGTGATTTCTTTTTCTTCGTTAACTTTGGAGTTCGGGTACCCCCGCTGCTTCGGGCTCCCGAGGACCTTCTGGGCCCCCACATTAATGAGGTAGGTGAAGTGCGGGGTATCGAGGACAGGGAGGGGTGCGGACCGGCGGGATGACCCGGAGCGTTGGCCTAGAACGAACGGCCCCTCACTCCTGTCTCCCTGTGCGCCCTGCCCGGCCGCAGGCAGCCACCTGGCGAGCCTGACATGGCTGTCAGCGACGCGCTGCTCCCGTCCTTCTCCACGTTCGCGTCCGGGCCGGCGGGAAGGGAGAAGACACTGCGTCCAACAGGTGCCCCGAATAACGTGAGTGTCGCTCAGGGCCCTGGGGAGCGCCCAGTTGAGTTTCTGTGGATGGGGTGGGGATGGGCGGGAACCGGGGGTCACTTAGAGCCACCGGGCGGGGGGAAGGGGCGGTCACCACCTTGACTCCGCAGCTTTCCCGGGATGGTGCAGCGCCCCTGCCACGGCTGCATGTTCGTGTGGTCCGGACACTGCGGTGCTGCCAACGCGTACAGCGGGTCCTTACACGTCCCCGGGCGAGCCGGCAGTGGGGTGGGTGCTCGCGGTAGGCGGCTAAATCCCGAGACACCGGCTACCAGCTGGCCCCCATAGGTTAGCGAGTAGGCGGCCAGTGGCGAAGGCGTACCGGGAGAGCTGGTGTCCCAGTTCCCGGGGCGCTGGGAACGTCCCCGGGATGTGGCAGGGGAGGGATCCAGTGTTAGCTCAGACTGCAGCGCTGGCATCGGAGTCCCGGGGAGTGTCTGCCCGCCCAGTGCCCATGTCTGGGAGGTGCGGACGGGAGCCATTAGGACGTCGGGTGGCGACCAGAGACCACCGCTCACAGCCTCTGCCTCGCCGTGTCCCTACAGCGCTGGCGGGAGGAGCTCTCCCATATGAAGCGACCTCCCCCGGTGCTTCCCGGCCGCCCCTACGACCTGGCGGCTGCGACCGTGGCCACAGACCTGGACAGTGGAGCAGGCGCAGCCTGCAGCGGTAACAACCCAGCCCACCTAACCCGGAGGGAGACGGAGGAATTCAATGATCTCCTAGACCTAGAATTTATTCTCGCCAACTCACTGTCTCATCAAGAGTCAGTGGCCGCCACCGTATCCTCGTCGGCATCAGCCTCATCCTCGTCTTCCCCATCGAGCAGCGGCCCGGCCGGCGCGCCCTCCACCTGCAGTTTCAGCTACCCCATGCGGGCCGGGGGCGACCCGGGCGTGGCCCCGGGCGGCACTGGCGCCGGCCACCTGTACGGCCGGGAGTCGGCGCCCCCTCCCACGGCTCCCTTCAACCTGGCGGATATCAACGATGTGAGCCCTTCGGGCGGTTTCGTGGCCGAACTCCTGCGGCCCGAATTGGACCCAGTGTACATTCCGCCGCAGCAGCAGCCGCCGCCAGGTGGCGGGCTGATGGGCAAGTTTGTGCTGAAGGCGTCACTGAGCGCCCCTGGAAGCGAGTATGGCAGTCCCTCGGTCATCAGTGTTAGCAAAGGCAGCCCAGACGGCAGCCACCCGGTGGTGGTGGCGCCCTACAGCGGCGGACCGCAGCGCATGTGCCCCAAGATCAAGCAGGAGGCGGTGCCCTCTTGCACGGTCGGCCGACCCCTGGAGGCCCACTTGGGTGCTGGACCGCCGCTCAGCAACGGGCACCGGCCAAGCGCACACGACTTCCCCCTGGGGCGCCAGCTCCCGAGCAGGACTAACCCGACCCTGAGTCCCGAGGAACTGCTGAGCACCAGGGACTGTCACCCCGCCCTGCCACTTCCCCCAGGATTCCATCCCCATCCGGGACCCAACTACCCACCCTTCCTGCCTGACCAGATGCAGCCGCAGGTCCCACCGATTCACTACCAAGGTCAGTCTGGGGGATTCCTAGCTCGGGCTGGGGAGGTCTGTGTATGTTGGGCTCCCATGATGTTGACCCCAACTTCTTCACCCCTAGAGCTCATGCCACCCGGTTCCTGCCTGCCAGAGGAGCCCAAGCCAAAGAGGGGAAGAAGGTCGTGGCCCCGGAAAAGGACAGCCACCCATACTTGTGATTATGCGGGCTGTGGCAAGACCTATACAAAGAGTTCTCATCTCAAGGCACACCTGCGAACCCACACAGGTAGGGGGATAGCAGCAGGGGAAGAGGGGAGCTGATAGGCTAGGACTCTCCGAGGGCCTCCTTGGGGTGCTGTGGTGTATCTGCTTCATCTCTCCGATCACGAGAGAGGACAGCACACTGGCGCCAACGTTTTTGCCCAGGAGCCTTTTGCTTGATGGATGGTATCTGTGCTTGAATGTTCTGTTTTGCCAGGCTTTTAAAAGGCAGGGGGGGCTGGGGCTTTAGCTCAGTGGTTCCGCCGCCTGCTGTGCAAGCTCAAGGACCTGAGTTCCATCCCGGTACCAAAAAAAAAAAAAAGGCAGGGAGATTCCCAGCATGTGGGCCTCTTGTAATTTGGGCAAAGCAGTGCTCTTGTAATAAAGAAATTCTATTTTGCAGTATAAGAATATAATGTTTTTTAAATCAATTTTTTAACTTCTGGGTTATTTTTATTGTCTCCTTTCCAGATTTTTTCTCCTATTCTAATATTTTTAATTTTAGTCTTTATTTTTTAAATTTGTATTTGCAGTACTGGAGGTTGAACCCAGGGCCTTTGCACTGAGCCACATCCCACCCAGCCCCTTTATTTTTTAGTTTGAGACAGGGTTTCGCTAAGTCACTGAGTTGCCCAGGCTGGGCTCAAACTTGTTTGCTTGTTTGTTTGTTTGGTTTTTGGTACCGGGGATTAAACTCAGGTCCTTGGGCTTTCGAAGCAGGTGTCGAAACCACTGAGCTAAATCCCCAGCCCTCAAATTTGTGTTTAAGAGTGCCCCTAAATTTCCATATCACACAACTAGGTACAAACGAAGTAGTGTTCATTAAAATAAGAGAAGTGTCAGTACTGGAAAAAAATAGCCACCTGTAGCTTTTTAGATCCAGTTGTAGAGGAATAAGATTTTTTTCTTGACATTGGACGTAGTGTCACAAGCCTGTAATCCCACCACTGGGTGAGGCTGAGGCAGGAAGATCACTGAGTTTCAGGCCAGCGTAGGCTCTACATAGTAAGTTCATGGACAGCTTGAACTACATAGTGAGATCCTGTCTCAAGAAACCAAAACAAATATAAATATATATATATATTTGTATTTGTATAGTTTGTCTGCTCTGGGCAGACAGACATCATCTGTCATAATTTCCACATTTGCTTAGATCTCTGTGATACCTTGGCTCAAAAGAATTAACATTACCACTATAGAAATGTAGACTTAGGTGGTGGTGGTGTGTTTTCATTGCTTAACTAATATTCCCCTAAAACTAAGAGCAAATACTTACAAGTCATAGTGTTGTTCTTTTGTATGTTCTCAAATTTAATATGACCCTTCAGTGGTATGGTCATTCCTGGATTCTTTCAGAAATGGGGTAAATGGGGAGTTGGTTTAAATGTTTGGCCCCAGTTTTGAAAAGGGCCAGTTCTTTGTGTAGCGATGGCTTCAGCAGCTTCCTTTTCCTTTTCCCTTTGCAGGTGAGAAGCCATACCACTGTGACTGGGATGGCTGCGGGTGGAAGTTTGCCCGCTCCGATGAACTGACCAGGCACTACCGCAAACACACGGGGCACCGCCCCTTCCAGTGCCAGAAGTGCGACCGGGCCTTCTCCAGGTCGGACCACCTGGCCTTACACATGAAGCGGCACTTTTAAATCCCAGAGTGGACATGACCCGCACTGCCAGGAGACAATTCAGTATTTTTTTAAAACCTTTTACACTGTCTTCCCACAAGAGGAGGAGCCCAGCTGGCAAGCACAACAATCATCACGGTCAAGTTCCCAGGAGGTCCGCTTGAGAGTGGTTAATCGGGAGAAAGGAGAAATCCAAAAGACATAAAAATCAAAGAACAGATGGGGTCTGTGACTGGATCTTCTATCATTCCAATTCTAAATCCAACTTGAACATGCCCGGACTTACAAAACGCCATGGGAGAGACTGGAAGTTGTGGATATCAGGGTATAAATTAGATCCATGAGTTGGGGAGGGCGGGAAGACCCGGATTTTCTTGAATTGTGTTTCGATGCAATATAAGTATAAAGATCACCTTGTATTCTCTTTGCCTTCTAAAAGCCATTAGTATGATGTTAGGAGAAGAGGAAGAAATTCAGGTACAGAAAATGTGTTTTAATGGCCTACATGATGGTGCTTGGTGAGTCTTGGTTCTAAAGGTACCAAATGAGGAAGCCAAAGTTCTTCTCAAACTGCTGCATACTTTGACAAGGAAAATCTATTTTTGCCTTCCGATCTACATTTATGACCTAAGTCAGGTAAATATACCTGGTTTACTTTAACATTTTTATGCAAACAGTCTGTTATGCACTGTGGTTTCAGATGTGCAATACTTTGTACAATGGTTTATTCCCAAGTATGCCTTAAACAGGACAAATGTGTTTTTTCTACATAGTTCCTTGCCTTAATAAATATGTAATATAAATTTAAGCAAACTTCTATTTTGTATATTTGTAAACTACGAAGTAAAGAAATGAACATTTTGTGGAGTTTGTATTTTGCATACTCAAGGTGAGAAATAAGTTTTAAATAAACCTATAATATTTTGTCTGAATAACAATTTCATTGTTTTGTTTTTGTCCTGGAAAAAACATGTAACAAATTTCACTTTAAACACACTGACTGAGGTGTAGGGCATGTGAGAAACACACTAAAAAGCCCAGTTCATCTCAACAGAGGCTGTAAAAGACTTGGTTTTTTAAGCTACTTGGTTTTATAATAAGTACTATCACAGCTGAGAGTTTCAAGTATTGAAAATTATGAAATTGTAAAAACATCTGATCTGGGTTTGTCCTTTACAAATGTACATAAAACTACTACGTGGAAGCAGTTTCCTTACCTGAATGTGATTTTTCCAGGTAGAAACAGCTCAATTGTTTTCTCAGTTTGCTCTGTTTTAATATGAGAGTACTCAAAACTACACACATTCTAGTTTCGCGTTTAAAAAAAAAATATATGGTTTGTCTTTAATTAAAAATAAATGAACATATAAAGGGTTCTCTGTGGAGGTCTGGCCTTGCACTTTCCACAAAATTTGAGTAACAAAAGAGCCTTCCCCAGGCAAGGGAATGCAGTTCCACAGTGCCCTCCTGAGGATTAAAGGATTCATTTATGCAGCATGTATTATCCCTAAAGAAGTCAGAAAGTTTCTAGCAGATTATTTTAAAACTTTCTCTACTCTTGTGGCTAAAGACAAGGAAACAGACTGGAACGAAATTAAAAATGACAAATTCAGAGGTGGGGCTTTGGGAGCAGAGCTAGGTGACATGCACGTTAGCCTGGGCTAGATTCCCCAGTACTGCCCTCCCCAAGCTAAACCATAGATTTCAGTTTTTAAATGGTATTTTTGTAAGTTTGTACCATTTATGTTTTTGAAGTTACTTAAGTTAAACCATTATTAAAATTTAATTGTTTTGGGCCAGGCATTTAGCTCAGTGGTTCCACTGGCCTTCTCACAAGCGCAAGGACCTGAGTTTTATCCCTGGTACCCAAAAAAAAAATTTAAATTGTTTTGAGATGAGGGCTCAAGAGATTGAAGTAGATCCATTTGTGTCTGTCACAAGACGGAGAAGCATTTGTGACACTTGTTGACACTTAATGGTGATGTGGGTGACTAATCAGATCATCAAGGGGACAGAAGCTGACTGGCATTTTCCTGAGAGTGCTTATTAACCATCCTTTATATTTAAGGCTCAGTAATGTATTTGCACCATAGTACATTTTATAAATGGAATTTAAAAAATAGAAATTCGTAAGAGGCTCATGGTGGAACAACCCAAAGTATTTTCTTTGACTTTAAAGAGTCCAGCATGACTGGAAAACATGGCATGTGTCTTAGCTTAAAAGAAAACAGGTGCATCAATAGGCTGGAATTTTATGCGGCCAAGAACATATTTAAAGCATATTTAATGACAGGGAAAAATGCTCATGGTATGTTAAGTGGAAAAAGGAGGATATAAGACTAAACAGTATGACTCCAATTGTGTGTGTGTTATATGTATGTGTGTGTTGGACAAGAGAAACAAGGAAATTAAGAGAAAAGACTGGAAGGAAACACCAAATTATTAATACTAGTTTTCTCAGTTTAAATTCCTCTTCTCCAGCTTCCAAATATTTTAAAATAAATATAAGTATGGGTACAGCTTTTTCAAAGAATTAAGGTAAAAATATTTAGGCTTTATTTTTAAAAGAGGAATTAAAATTGTGTCAATAAAATGCCTACATTCTAACACGTTTTCTTTCCTATTAAATTGAAATTGGTTGCTCTTAATATTCTACCTCTTATTCAGAACCTTCTGGCACATAGTTAATGTATGAAAATGGTTTATTGAATCATTGTTGGGATCTTTGCTAATCATCTATTAATCCAAAATAGAAGAAACATCCTGAATAAACTGTCAAGACACTTTAAATTTACTCATATTTTTCTGATGTCATACAGAAACATTACTACACATATTTTTTCTAACCTGAAAAAGAAAGCTTCAGTATCTAGGAAAGATTTGCCAAAAATGTAACAGAACAAAACTAATGTAACAGGACTATTCAATGTACATAGGTAGCTAAACTACCCTCATACCTATCAGTTCTGCATTACTCTGCACTGTTATTACTGTCACAGTGCCATTTACACTGTATAATAGCACCTAATAATTGAGATGCCTGGTTATTATATTTTCCTTATAACATTTAATTTTATATGTCCTAGATTTTAGCTTGAGTGCTTACAGAGACAAAAGATGAACAATAGTTCTTCCCACACATCAACAGATTCTCACTTCACCTCTTTTTCTGGCAAAATATCCTTTCTACCTAAGACATCTTTGACTCTTGCAATCCTGTTTTGGTTTATAAAACCCAAACTGGTACTTCTATCATCTGAAGTAGGATGGTCAGGGGGATAACTTTTTCCCTTTCAAAACTTATTCTGATTGAGGCCAGGAATGTAGCTCAGTGCCACAGCACCTGCCAGGCAAGTG
Source organism: Heterocephalus glaber (assembly GCF_000247695.1). The sequence goes on from NW_004624758.1 coordinate 4,054,677, forward strand.
CAAGGTCCTGAGTTCAATTCCTGGTACCCCTCCCCAAAAAAATTTTGATTGAGGCAGGAGGATTGCTGTGAGTTTGAGGCCAGCCTGGGCTATGTCCTGAGTTCAATGTCAGACCAACTACATACTAAGACCCTGTCTCAAAAACAAAACAAAATAAAAATTTACTCTAACTTTTAGAAACATGAATAGTCCATAATCAAAATTAACAATCTTTACATACAAATTTTAATATAAAGAAGCCCAAGGGATATAATCTTTATGTTCGGAAAGAAAATCTACAGGGAGAATATTAAAACAAGCAGTAGTGATACCATTTGTACTTTGGTACATTAAGTATCTGAATTTAGCAGCCTGGGTCAACCAGCTATTCTGTGTTCTGACTTCTCACGCTGTATTCAGCACAACATATGCAAAAGTGGATTTGTAGACCAGATAGCCCTCCACCCCACATACACCTTCTTCCTCCCTCTCTCTGATCCAGACTTAGCACCCTCTAGTTCCACATGAAACCTTTTATGTTTTTATTTTTGTCACTTTATTTATTATGTATTGTATTTTATGTATTTATTTTAGTTGTGTTTGCTTAGTACCTTCTACAGGCTATTGTACATGGATGTGTTTTTATAAGGCTAAACTGAAGCTATGTCTGCCTCCTAAAGGTTGTTTATGAAACTATCTTCATTGTTCACCAGCAGAGTCATTCAATAATATTTTCTATAAAACCACTACGATTGTCTACATACTGTAGGCTGTGGAATGCACCATGGAATGTTCCACCTGTGGAAAAAAAATTGTCAAAATCACAATGCTGTATGAAAATAAAAGTCTTTAAATTTTACATTAAGTGAAACTAAAATGAAAGTTGGAAATGACCAACTTTTGGAAAACTTTACTGTAAACAAAAGAGTGAATGTTAAGTAAATTTCTCACCATCTCTTGTAAAATAAATACATTCCTAAATCTTGAAATATACCTGGTGCCTCAGTGCCCTGGTCACAGGTAAAACAGGGAAGCCAAGGCTAAGAGGTTAGCAGAAACACAGCGAATCAGGCTGCTGTCAAGACTGCTACAACCCATAGGCCCGACTGAGGAGGCAGGCCCATCAGGCAGATTGCTTTTCTGGAATCAGGTCCATCTGCAGTCCATCTTTTTAATTGTTTTCCATCAAGCCCTTGAAGCAGTATGATTGTTTTGAACTGCTTTAGTCTTCTCTACACCTAGGTGAGTCAGCATGTTGCAATGGGTGTGCCCAAATGTCCTTCTCCACTTATCCTTAAAGGAAAAGCAGGAAATAAATAGAACCTCAATTTAATAACAGCAAAAATAAGTTCTCTCTTAGAGGATCCTCTGAGATCTCATCTGAGTTCATCTAAAAGAATAGTTTTTATTGATGAACTCAATATTATGATACACCTGTGTTAGGACCATTTGCTTGGCTTTTATGCTTCTTTTCATACCTGTGTTACCTGTTATCATCTAAGCAAAACAGGAAACAAGAGAAGTAGATGCCAGGTGCGGTGGTGCACACCACAGTTCCAGCATTCAGGAGGCTGAGGCAGGAGCATCACCGTAAGTTCCAGGCCAGCCTGAACTACATAACGAGACCCTGTCTCAAAAAACCAAAAAAAAAAAAAAGTAGATTTTTATGCAGCAGTAGGTGGATGGTTGATAGGATAGAGCCCCTGATGGAGGTTTGACAATTATCTAGTTAGAGCCACTACAGCAAAAAGTCAAACCTATCCAGTCCATTCCATCGGAGGGCAGGAGACTGAGTGGGTTACAATGACTATCTTGCTTATAACTTCTGAATCAGTAGTCACACAGGATCCGTCTCTCACTACACAGCGACCGGATCTCCACGACACATGACCAGTGCACTCTGGTGCTCTAACACATACTCAAAAGCCTTTAAAGTAGATAATAACTTCACAGAGAAATTGAAGGAAGCCTGGACCCACTTGGTAAAAGCCTGAGAGATAAGTAAATTGGTGCAAACCATGAAAGCAGAGTGTCTAAGGCATTCTCTCGACAGGGACAAGCACAACTCTCCTTTAATTCAGGTCACTTTTTTTGCTGATATTTAATAATCTTTACTTCTGCATAGTGCTGTGAGCTTTGTGAAGTATTTACATTTTCCACTACCTCAATTAATAAGAGGCAGGGGTGGGATTTTCTCCCACACCCATTATACAGATGAAGAAACTGAGGTTCCCTTTATATATCCATTTTCCACCAGTTTTTGTTGTTCTGTTTGTTTGTTTTTGAGAAGGGATCTTGTAGCCAGGGATTTAGCTCAATGGTTCCACCACCTGCCCGCCTGGAGAAGGGATCTTGTTCTGTAGTCCATGTTGACCATATAGTCTAGGATGGCCTCAAACTCACAATCCTCCTGCTTCAGCTTCCCAAGTGCTGGGATCACAGGCATGTGATACTGCACCAGGCTTGTCTTATTTCCATTTCTCATTCTTTCTGACATACTCAAAGCACTTCTGATACTTCTGTCTTCCATCCTCTGGGCAGGTAGGACTAGAGGCAAAGGAGATACACACAACTCAGAAGGATTTGCTAACATCCAGGGTTTTTTTCCAGTAAACTTGTTTAGAGTCAGAAGCCGGAGATGGTTTGTCTCCCTGTTAGTGTTCTGTTTCCTTTGTCAAGAAAGACGGGGGAAGCTGAGTTTCCTGCACCTGTTTCTTGAGCCGGTCATGAAACCATGAAATGGTTCATTGTGCCATGAACACAATCTAAGCTTTTGCTTCTGAGGTGGAAGAAAAGGCTCTCACTTCTGGCCCAGACCACAGGTAGCCGTCCTGGTCATGCCATCTGGTGCTTTTCTCTACTCTTCTCAGGACCCCTCATGCCCACTGGACACAGATTTACAGGGTCAGTCTTGCTGTGGCTGCAGCTACTCGTCCAGTTCTCTCTGGAATCACTGCTCAGGCAAACTGGTTATGCCAACGCCTCTCACACCCACCCCCCAAAGCCCACTTAACCCCGAGAGCCTTTGCTTGCAGGGTTGGCCTCTGCTGCTTCTAGAAAAACCCGTATTCCCTTAACAAGAGCCTCTGTGTCCCTCAGAGCCTGGCTCTTATGCAGGCTTCTCTGCACTACTCGCTCTAGGTCTTTCCTGAGACAATGATCTTTCCATATTACCAGGCCTCATGGGTCTGGATCCCCCACCAGAGAGCTTCCAGAGCACGCTGGGAGCTTTTCCTCTTTGCCACTGAATTCCTAGTTACTGAACTCAATTGAATAAAATTAATCATTAATTGACTATTTAATAAAAAAACCCTAGCATCTCTCTTTAGAGGAGTCTTCCTTTTGGGTGTTTGTTTTGAGATACAGTCTCACTATGTAGCTCAGGCTAACCCTGAACTTGCTATGTTATCCAGGCCGGTATTGAATTTAGGATCCTCCTGCCTCAGCTGCTTGAGTGTTAGGATTACAGGCATGTGCCACCCTACTCAGCTGAGGATTCTTCCTTGACAGGTGATTCTCTGCTTTGATTCTGCAAAGTTTTGTTCACTGAAAGGGTTTGTGGTGTTTGGGGGAGGCAGATGAATGTCACCAGACCTACAGAAATAATTAGGAGACTGTTGGGTATGTCTTCCAGAAAGCAAAAATTGAGGAAAGGGAGATTTTTTTATCCTTTTCTTTAGATGATCCCTTATGCTTCCTTTCATGCTAAGGACAGATAACAAATAAAACTTTTAAAAAATTGCACTGTAAAAGCTTTAAGAAGTCCCCTTCCCCTGTATGCTCCTGGATTGGTCAGTTAGCCAAATGGGAAGGGCCAGCTGAAGCCCCCAGATGGTCTGCTGCTCTTCAAGTCAGAGACTGCTTGTGCCGCATGGAAGACAGTAGTAGTCTTACTTTTCTCTAAATAAAGTCACTGTAGAAAATTGTGCATGGCAAGGCATGGTAGTGCACTCCTGAAATCTTAGTACTTAGAAGGCTAACGCAGGAGGATTGCCGAAAGTTGGAGGCCAGTCTACATAGTGAGCTCAAGGCCAGCCTGAGCTACATATAGACCCTGTCCTCTACTCCCCCCCCAAAAAATAGTGCATGAAATGAAAAGATGCCCCTGTCTTTGAGGTACAACTATGATCACTGAGGAAAGGGCAACAAATTGCAAGGGCCAAAGCTGTAACATCACATAGGATGCTTGTAATCCCAGCTGCTTAGGAGGCTGAATCAGGAGGACAACAAGTTGAAGGCCAGCCTGGTTAACTTAGTAAAATCCTGTCTCAAAAAACACAAAGGGCCAGGGAGGTAGCTTAATGGTAGAGCACCCATATGCTCAACCCCCAGTATCCCAAAAATAAAATAAAATAAAACAGAGGGTTCCATTTTTTTTTTTTAGACAGTGTCTTGCTATGTAGTTCAGGCTGGCCTCAATCCTCCTGCCTCAGCTTCCCAAATGGGGGGATCACAGGTGTGTACCACCGCACCCCAAAGGATCTAAATTCAGTGTATACCAAGTTTGGTGGCAGAGGCCTGAAATCCCAGCACTTCTGGAGCTTGAAGCAGGATGATTGAAAGTTTAAACCCAGCTGGAGCAATTTAGTGGCAATAAACATAAAAACAGAAAAGAGCTGAGGGTGTAGCTCAGTGCAAAAGCCCTGAGTTCAACCCCTAGTACTGCTAAATAAATAAATGTTATACACTCTCATGTTCAAAAAGTATTTAATTTGCTCTATACCCTTCTCTAGTGTCCTGTTACCGGCCCATACAAGTACTCTGCAATCAGCACCATGTTTCCTGGAGAGCACAAGAGCCTTCCCTTCCGCGTCCCAGTAGCATTCTGGCTGTGTTCTCCTGTCTCTTTCCAGGCAGCTCCACTCAAACATGAGTGATCTACTCAAAGGCCTACCTTACCAGCATCGTGCAAAGGGAAGGCGAATGAGAAGGTGTAGATGTGCATGTCCACAGGTACTTCTTCTTAGCATAACTACTGGACAGAGTGCATAGTTTATGTTAAAGGGAAGTTGGCGTCCAGCCCCTGGAAATGTTGACCCCTCTTGGGATCAGATGGTCTTTGAGAGGCTTACCCTCATTCCCTCTAGGCACATCCACAATATTTCCCCTTACACTTTTCTGGATTCCTTATAATTCAGATACATTTGAATTAGTTACCAGCTGCATGTTACGTCATGTTAAAACGTGTTAGTCAGGTTTGGCATGAGGTTTTGGCCTTATTCAACAAAATATCACGAACTTCTGTTGGAATTAGTGATTCAGGCAGAATGGAACTTCATCTTTTTTGGGGGGAGTTAACCCAAGAAACACCTCGGGCTTCTATGCTTTGGAGACTGCATTATGTAGGCCTCGGATACAAACTGGTTTTTGTTTTAAGCACAATTAACTGTCCAGATGAGGAATATAACTGACTTCATGGGCGTTGGTGGTGCCAAAGCCTAGAGAGACAGAAGAGGCTTTGCCTAGGGGAATTCTTTGCATTAAAGACTTTGTTAGGCAAAACCACTCTGGCAAGGGAGTCTGATTTGCAATTTGTGCCTTTGTGGAAGGATTAGAAGATCTCAACTGTTTAATGTTTGGATCTCAATTTGCATTTGGAAACACATGACCTCTTCCAGGTTCGGTTCTCCTTTATTTTCATTTTCTTGTCCTGATATATAGTAGATACTGGATGTTAAAAACTGATGGGCATGGTAGCGCACGCCTGTGATCCCAGCACTAGGGAGGCTGAGGCAGGAGGATTGCTGCTATGAGTTCGAGACCAGCCTAAACTAATAGTGAGACCCTATCTCAAAAAATCAGAAAAAAAAACAAAACCCCCAAAAGCTTGATAAAACTGCTGTGTCAAATGTGTGCACTGATTGAGGGCGCATGATAGGATGGCTTTCTCTGTGAGTGGAGCAGCAGTCTACCTGGGCTCCAGCAATACTGAGCTCGTCATCTATTTGGACACTGACAATTCATAGGTGGAGGTCTACACAGTTCATTGATTTCCTTAATTCAAATGCATGGCCCTTGCTGAAGAGAGAAATTTTTACAGAGATAGGATCAGACCACAGATCTGTAGAAGGAACTGAAGGGCAAAATCCTCTGACTGCCTCGGGACATATTTCAACACTTCTTTCAAGGTCTTCCTTTATAAATAAAGGTTTGAAAAAACTTATTTTAGGTTTACCATAACAATATTCTCATCTGTACATGATGTTTAACTACCTGTCCTTCAGTAAACAATTTTCTAACTAACATTTGCTTTGACAGTGTTCCCAGATTGGCAACATAAAACCTGGAATAGAAACTGCAATGCGTGAGGAGGGACAGTTTCACAGATTGTGGCTTTAGCCCGTGTGGTCGATTTGTTTGTTTGTTTTCTTTTTAACTCTTTAGTTTCTCTCTCCTTTATCTTTGTCACTGACCGCAGGTGAGCATGTCTTTCGTGCCAGGCTGAATGTACTGGGGGGGCTTAGATATGGAGTTGGAGTTACTGGCAGGAAGATCTGAAAGCAATGGGGAGACGATAAAGGGATTCACATTCATTGAGCACCTTTGGGATGCCTTGGACTTAGGGTTTGTTAAACATGTTTTATTTTCGGGGAGGGGGTAAGGCTCAGAGGAGTCAAGTGACTTCTTTGAGTTCACACAGCTGGGAAGGGGATCCAACTCTCTCGGATTTGGAAACCCAGGACCCTCCTGCCGTAATTCACTGACTGTCTCTCAGATGAAGTAGAGTTCCTCAACTCCTAGGAATGTACGCTTGTTTTTTAAATCTAGACAGGATGTATGGGCAGATTGACCTAACCTGTCCCTTACTCTGACAGAGACAAGGACACTTACTTGTCATTCTATTAAAAATGTCTCACATTCCTCTAGGCTTTGCCTTGGACAACGACTCAATAAAATCCAATCCTTCCTGTATCATAGCACCCCAACAGCTTCTACCCAAACACTAAGAGTAAGTAAGCATGACCTTTCTTTCCGGATCTCTTGCTCACAGATTTCAGAGCATTTTACACATATATTCAATCAATTAGAACAAGGACCAGCAGCCTTGTTTATAGTTGGGCCAGTTTTAGAAAGTACAGTACCTTGTGGGGAGCGGTGGCTCACACTTGTAATCCCCACTATTAGGGAGGCTGGGGAAGGAAGATTTTGAGTCTGAGGGCAGCCTGGGAATTTGGCAAGTCCTCATGTCAAAGGAAAAAGAAAAAGAAAGTATCTTGTTGAAGGTCACACATTCTGAGTCCCCTTCCATGCAGAATACAGCAGAGGAAATGAGCAGCTACGAGTGGCACATGTGGGTCTAGGGTTCCGAGCCCCCACTCTCAGCCAGGGCCCGTGGGAAACACTCCTCTGTCTTCCCCATCTTCCAAAACCTTTTGCCAACATTCTTCTAATGCTCCCAATAGCTAAAGATAATCCCTCTTCCCCTAACCAGGATCTCAACCTAAAATAGATCTGGGCATGGGCCATAGGCATGAACAGATGACTCGGAGAGCCATTTCAGACCTCAGCAGCAAGGATGGCTCTGCGAAGCGCAGGAGCTGGGCTGGAAGGTGGCCCGTGCAATGACACACCCAAAGCCAACCTTGCACAACTGGGGAAGCTGAGGCCCGGTGTGCTCCTGGTCAGGTCCCTGCAGAACCTCATGCTGGCTGGGAATCCCCAAGCCTCACCCTCCTTGCTCATGAGCTCTTAAGGTACCTGGCTGAGCAAGATTCAGAGGTCACTTCACCAAGACGGGGCGGGGGTGGGGGTGGCAGAGGAGCCAGGGCTTTATGAGGATGTGTGTTCAGCATCAGGAACACGAGCCTCTCCTGCAGCCTGGGTTGACATGAGATATTGTCCGCATGGAGGTCCTGCATGGGGCAAAGGCGTTGCTCAGAGCTGGAGCACTTGGCAAGGCCTTGAGTTTGATTGCCAGCACGGCAAGGAAAAAAATATATACATCCAGTCCTTTCTGTGTCCAACAACAGGGCCCTAGTTATGAAAGTCATGGAACATCTTAGAGTGGATGACTATGGCCGAGTGTGGTGGTATACACCAGCTAACACAGCTACTCGGAGGCTGAAGCAGGATGATGCCAAATTCAATAGTCTGGGCAATTTAGTGAGGCCCTGTCTCAAAATAAAATTTATAGAAAAGGGGGCTGGAGATTTAGCTCAGTGGTTTCATCACCTGCTGCGCAAGTGCAAGGACCGGAGTTCGATCCTAGGTACCAAAACAAAAAAAAAATTTATAGAAAAGGGGTGGGGATTGAGTTCAGTGGCAGATTACTTGCCTAGTGTGCACAAGACCTTGGGTTCAATCCCAGCACCAATAAGAAAAGGCAAGGGCTGACTTTTATCAAGGCTTACTTCTCTTCATTCCTATACTCAGCATTTTAGGCCTTTCTTCCTTTAGTCCTCACAGTAACCACATGAGATAGACATTACTATTCTCATTTTAAGGACAAGGGATCTGAGGCTTAGATACTCTGGCTGGAATTAAAGAAAAAAAAAAAGTGATTCCAGAAGTGACGGTGTATGCCTGTAATCCCCGCACTCTGGGAGGCTGAGGCAGGAGGACTATAAATTCAAGACCAGCCTGGGCATCTTAATGACCTACCAAGACTCTGTCTCAAAAAAAAAAAAAAAATTAAAAAGAGCTGGGGCTGGGGATATAGATCAGTGTGAAAGTCTTTGATTTAATCCCAAGTATCACACACACACACACACACACACACACACACACACACACACACAGAGAAATGAAGCTCAACTTGACTCTTCCATACCCATATACTTTTTTCTTTTTTGAGACAGGGTCTCGCTATGTACTTCAGGCTGGCCTTGACCTTGCAGAGTGTGCTGAGATTACAGGTGTGAGCCATATGCTTTTTATGTCCAGAATTTAATCAGGTGAAAAGCTTGTATCTAATGAGTCAGTGTGTTCTGGTGACTGGCATACACTTGCACTGAGAAATTCTGGAAGGACTGCTCGATGTCAGTTCTGAGAGCAGCTTCCCATCCTGCCTTGCTACCCTCTAGTGTGCCGTGCTGTGTGCCATATCTTTTCCTTCCTAGCTCCCCACCCCACAACAAAGGGGAGAACAGTGCCTGACAGAATGCACCCTGCACCTGGTAGGCCCTCGGCAGCATTTGTTGGCTTATAAGAATGTAGCAAACTCTTAAGGTTATGCATTCTCTCTCCTGCCCAACAGCAACAATTTAGACTCTTTCCTTTTTTATTGGTGCCTATTAATTTTACAAAAGATTTTGATCATACACATTCCCCAGACCCCTCCCTATGCCCCCCTCTTAGTAACAGTCTCCTTCCTCATCATCTTTTTAAAATTCCATATATTAGGGAGACAATTTAGACTCCTAATACTTAATCAGATTGTGTGTTGTGTATGCCGTCTTGATGTCACATGTGGTCACCCTCCACACTAGGGATTGGACCCAGGGCCTTGAGCATGCTAGGTAAGCACACTACCTAACTCAGCCTTTATTTCATTTTGCAACGGGGTCTTGGTAAATTGCCCAAGTTGGCTTTGAACTAGCAATTCTCCTGCCTCAGCCTCCTGAGTAGCTGGGATGAGAAGTGTGTACCACCATGCTTGGCTGTGCTTTGTTCTTGCTTTTCAGGGGTTCTCTATGTATTCCAGGCCAGTCTTGAAGCTTCTGTGTAGCCCATGCTGGCCTCAGAATTGTGATCCTCCTGCCTCAGCCTGTCAAGCACTGGAATTGCAGACTTGCATCACCATGCTTGGTGCTAGCTGAAAATTTTTTTTTTTCATGTTTCATCTGAAATCCTCTGAAAGAGAGAAAAAAAAACATTTCACTTAAAGGTCAAGGACCTAAAGTGGTCCACTTTCAAATGCAAACATCCCAGACATAATACCTTGTCTAGAGCAGAAAGTCCTTTGGATTGCTAAAGACAAGACCACTAGGAATTTGCTTAGTAAACTCGCTGTGAGTCAAAAGGTAATCATTACTGTTTCAACTGCTAATCCACTTAGTGTCCTTCCTATTCATTCCCCTGGCTGGTTCTGAGCCCCTTCCTGATGGTTTTCTAAAGATAAGCCTTCCAGTCACCAGGTCCTTTGAGCAACTGTAAAACAACTGACTGGAGAAGAGAGGGAGGAAAGTTTTTGAGAGGAATGAATAACCACCTGCTGGGCCACTGTGCAAATGAACGGAACATCTGAAGTAAACTGATAGGGGTTGTTTGGGTTTTTTTCCCCTCTAACAAACTCTGTCCTCTCCTTTTCAAAAAAGATTAGGCCTTTTCGAAGGGAGTCAGAGCCCACCCTTCCCGGTCCTCAAGCCCTCTGCCTTGGCCTTGCTTCGCATCGCTGCACCCCCAGGCAACGGTGGCGAAGTTGAGACCTCGGCTCTCAGTCCTATCCTTCAGAATGGTGACTTGCGCTCTGAGAGCCACCGGAGGGGAAGTGCCGCTGCATCCCTCCAAGCCAAGGGGCTGCTTTGGCCGGCTTCCTTCTTTCCCCAGACAGAACCAAGCTCCTATATAAAATTCATAAATTCTTGGCAGGAGAGAAATCCTCCCATTGGAAGGAACAGATGTACGAGTAACTTTTGCCATTAGACGCTGTTCCTAATGTCATAGCTTTAAAGTGTGTGAGGATGTTAACTTTTTTTTATATAAATGTCAACATGTTCCGGGCAGTTTTTCCATTGCCATCTGCGGCATACACATCACCAATCCTCCCACCGCCCCTTTTTAAATTTCCAGAGAACAATTGGGAATTGGAAAAAATATTAAAAAGTGAAAGCGGAAAATTCAACAAGTATGTTAATGTATAACCTAACCCAGACTGTTTCCCTCCAGTTACAAATCTCAAAAGCATTCTTTCTCTGGTCTCCTCAGAATTGTGGAAGGGTCCACAGACTTCTAATGGGGCAATTATGACCAATTAACATTCGAAGCCACTGCTGTTAGCAGAACTCCCCGGGGGTAATCTATGCAAAAATCCCCTTTGTAAAGAACGCCTGGGCCGAGGACTGAGGGGCTGGGCCCACGTGCTCTTCCTGGACTCCTCATTAACCAGCCCACGCCTATCCCCGGGTCCCAGGTGCCGGGAGGGGCAAAGGGCCGATCCGGGGCCGCTGCGGCCGGACTGGAGTGACTGACAAGCGAGACCTCCCCGCAGTTGGTCCGCGCGGGGCCCTCCCGGGGACACGGGTGGTGGCTCGAGGGCCTCTGCGAGGGCCACAGAGAGGGCAGCCGCGGAGCAGCTCCGAAGTGGGCATCTGGACCCTGGCTCCCGGGCCAAGTCTCCTCTCCTCCACCGGCTCGGAGCCGGCCGAGTTTAAATCTCAGGTCCTCTTGGGACCCAGGGCCAGGGCCTCCTGCCCACCCGGAGCAGCCGGACTTGGAAGCGTGCACACTGAGAGCGCAGGACCCCACCCGCGCCCCCAACCACTCGGGTCGGCTTCCCCCGCACCCCGCGGGGAGGCCAGGCCCGGCGCAGGAGGGCGCGGCGGTGCTCTGACGCCCAAGCTGTGGGCGGCGCGCGGTCTGCAGCGCCCCCCGCCGGCCGGCCCGGGACAGGACGGCTCCGCCTCGGGAGCCGACCGGCGCCTGAGCTCTTCCTCGGCGGAGGCCGGGCCGAGCTGGGCAGTTTAAAATCAGTTCGAAGTGGGCGCTCGTCTTGGCGCTGTCACAGACTGGCTTCGGGCCCCCGGGGGCACTTCTAGGCTCCCTTTGGGCAAGGTGGATATTATCGTGGACAAGGTTCTTGCAACGTGAAGTGCGAGTGTAAGATAAAGAGGCTGCTGTGTAGTAGACCCTGGACAGAAGGCGGACAGTCTTGTGATTCCCAGCTGGCGAGCTCTGGACGGCACGTTTCTGGCCCTCTGTGGCAGTCTAGGGTGGGTTTCGCGGGAGGACAGGTTTCTGCCCGCTTCGTTTTAGGGGACTGAACCCTCGCGCACGCTAAGCAGGCTGAGCCACGGAGCTGCTGGCCCAGCCCCTGCCTCTGCTTTGGGATGGGGAAGGACCCTTGAGGCCTCGGCAGGGATCCAGCCCCACCGTGCCACTAACCACACTAACTGGTCTCAGTTTTCTTCTCTTAGTGCCTGATAGCCTCATTTCGAAAAAGCAGTACTCATACCGCACCCACAGAGTGGCTGTGGGATAAGATTTGCAGAGCCCCTGGCACCGGAAAACCGCAGTACCCTGTGGCCACAAACCCTTGTCCCTTGTCCCGCAGCCAGCAGCCCCTGGGTCCTTTTATTGTATTGTATTCTTTTTTTGAGACAGGGTCTCACTATGTAGTTTAGGCTGGCCTTGAACTCTAGGCAATCCTCCTGCCTTGGCCTCCTGAGTGCGGGGATTATAAGGCTATACCACCAACTGGGTCCTGGGTCCTTTTAGTAACAACACAAACTCTACCAAGTGCTTAGTGCAAGCCTTATCTACCCCCAACCATCCAGCGCCTACTGCATCCCTGTCTGTGACCAGGCAGCACGGGTGCAGGAAGTTTTAACTGCTGGGGTCCTTCTATCTCGTCTTTCCTGGAAGCTCTCCCACAGAGGCCTCAAGTTCTTTCCGGAAGTGGTGTGTTAGAAATAATAAGAGCTAATAGCCCTACCAGTTTCTGGCTATCTTTATCCTGCAACCTTTCTGAACTCCAGTATTCTTGCCTATCAAATGGGAGGCGTTGAGACCTAAATTGTTATTGTTATTGTCATTATTTCTAGCACAAAGCGGATGCCTAGTAAGTATTTGTTGGATTGGATTGTGCTCACCCCTTTGCTGAGCTCGATACCTGGGGAGCTTCCCTTCAGGCCTTGGCCTTGCCTTGTCCCATGACCTGTCATCTTGCCAGCTGTGTTTTCCTTTCCCTTTTTTTTTCTTCCTCCCTTCCCCTCCCTTCCCTTCTTCCTTTCTTCCTTTCTTCCTTCCTTCTTTCCTCCCTAGACCTTCGGAATTGAACCTAGAGTCTTGTGCATGGTAGCCCTTTTTATTTTTTATTGTTATTTTTAAATTTTGAAACAGGGTCCTGCTAATTGCCTAGGCTGGGCTCCAATTTGCTGTCCTGCCCCAGCTTCCCTAATAGTTGGGATTCCAGACCTGTGCCACTGTACCTGGCTTCCTCTGCCATCTTTCTAGAGCTTGGTACTTGGAACTGAGTTGGAGTGATGGATCTTCCCAAGTTAAGGGTCTAAAGATAAAGACCTCTTTCAATTTTGTTTTGTGGCACTTATTTCAAAAGCACTGAGATAAACATCAAGATGGAAATCTATTGGTTTTGTTCTGTTGTTTTGGTAATCCTTTTGGACAAGTGAGGGGAAGGCAAGGATACAGTATTACTTGGAAGTAATTGTGATTTACATGAGCATTTGTGTATCCCTATTCCTGACACATATCCAAATGTGAGACATCTTGTGGATGTGTGATAAGGGAACAGCGGTTTTGGGGTGTCATCCCTGTAACTTCTCCAGTTCTCAAACATGGCACACTCCGATGGGATAGATGTGATGGCACAGGCCTGTAATCCCAGCACCTAAGAGGCTGAGACAGGCTGGCCGGTTCAAGAGTATCCTGGGTAACAAAAGGAGACCCTGCCTCAGAAACACCCCCCGCCCCATGGGATAAACACCCAAATGAAACAACAGAAACATTTTTCCACAGGGAAAAATGTCTAACATTTATATATGGCTTAGAAATTAGCACACTCAGCGGAGCATGGTGGCATGTGCCTGTAATACCAGCACTCAGGAGGCTGAAGCAGAATATCTGAGAATTCGAGGCCAGACTGGATTACACAGTGAGTTCAAGGCTAGCTTGAACTACATAGTGAGACTTTGTCTCCAAAAACCAAAAACAAAACAAAAAGAATGAAGTGCACTTCTGTGTTATACCACTTACTTTGTCACTATAATTCACTGTTCAAAGGACCCTAGAAGAGGTAGAGGACTTCGGACAAAGCGGTGGCGTTGTTCAGGTCTGGCCCCATCCCCACGCTGTTAGACAAAAGTTCTGTTCTCCTCAGCTCTGACGTGGGACTTTTCGCTGGCCATCTGAGGAAGCATTCTTCCAGGCTCTTTAGAAATGACAGGACGCAAACTATATTAATACAGGGCTCTGAACAAATTAGAGAGCTTTCCCGTATTATGACAAGGTATACGACAGCTGTTACTTTACCAAAAGTATTCATTATGGGGCCGTTTGTTTAAAAGCTGCCCTGGTGGCTTGGAGACAGTGCCTCTTGCACGGTGACTCACAGGAAGCAAAAATAAGTTACTATCAGGTGATGACTGTACTTAGAAGCCAAACTAAAAATGAGAAACCTGGTCATTGCTTGGCTCCACTTTTCAGACTGCAAAGACCCAGGCTTTTGAAAAGTTAAGATTTTCTTTGTGTCCAGCATTTTTTAAACTCTATTTACCAAGCATTTGGTGAATAATTACAGTGTGCCAATTTTTAAATTTAAAACTGTTATTATTATTATTATTATTATTATTATTATTATCATCATCGTATGGAGGACTAAACCCAGAGCCTGTCTATGCAGCTACATCCCCAGCCTTTTTTTTCTTTTCTTTTGAAACAGGGTCTTATTAAGACACTAAGTTGCCCAGGTTGAGCTCAAATTTACCATTCTCCTGTCTCAGCTTCCCAGGGTGTTGGGATTACAGGCATGGGGCACCATGCCCGACTCAGCATACCAATTTCTATGCTTGGAAACACATGAAGGGCACATGGCCTCTGTTGTCCAGTGGCCCACGGTGTGGCAGGAGAAACACATGCACACCCGTGCATCTGGTGTCACCTCATTGTCAAGGCGGGGAGGACCACAGTGCCCGATTCACGGCTGCTTGGAAAGCAGCCCTGGGAGAGCAGGAGTGAGGAAGCAGCTGCTGAGTGCCCCATCCAGAAGAGCCCGTTCCATGCGTAGTGGTTGCATGAGCCCCACTTCCAGAGGAGGATACAGGCTCTGAGAGGCAAAGAGATTTGCTCTTTTGCAGCACCCCCAGAATTCCAGCTGAGCTCAGAGCCTCCTCTTCCTACCTCCACAGACTTTGGGCAACTTCATATTTCTGCTCCCAGCCAGGGCAACTCATCAGTGCCCATTCTGTCAGAAGAGAAGGAAGCCTCCCGGCTCCATGTGTGTCCTGCAAGTGAACAAGAAGCAACTTTCTTCACTCCCCACCAGAAGCGTTGACTTTAGAGAAACAAATACATTAGGTATCTAAAATTCTTTGAAAAGAAGCCGGTTTTTTTTGTTTTATTTTTTTAAAAGATAGGATCTCACTGTGTAGTTCAGACTGGCCTTGAACTCACTATGTAGACTAGGCTGGCCTTGAACTCCCAGCGATCCTCCTGCCTCAGCCTTCTGAGTGCTAGGATTACAGAGTTGTTTAATTTTTATTTCTTTACTGATTGATTGATTGATTTTTGTGATACTGGGTGTTGAACTCTGGACCTTTTGCATGCTAGGTAAGTGCTCTCTAATCTGCTTTGTTTGTTTTATTTTAAATTAGCTTTATTGAGGTATAATTGCATAGCAAAAAACTGCATATTTAATGTATACTATTTTTTTGTTTCATTTTGTTTTTTGAGAAAAATTCTCAAAAAAAGTCCAAATTGGCCTTGAAGTCACTATGTAGCCTAGGCTGGCTTGGAATTCTTTTTTTTTCTTTTTTGGTACCAGGGATTGAACTCAGGTCCTTGTGCTTGTGCAGCAGGTGGCGAAACCACTGAGCTAAATCCCCGGCCCTGGCTTAGAATTCTTGATCCTCCTGCCTCAGCCTCCCAAATGCTGGAATCACAGGAGTATAACACTGCACCCAACTTTATTGTATGCAATTTGATAAATTTGGACATATGCATGGATCCATAATTCCATTATCACAATCAAGGTAAAAATCATCTCTACTGACAACCCACAGAGTGGGAAAAATTTTTTACCAGCTATTCAGATAAAGGACTATTATCTAGACTATATTAAGAACTCAAAAAAAAGAACCCCCCAATTTAAAGACCCAATGCAAAAATGGGCATCTGAAATGAAAATACAGATTCTCAGATAAAGAATTAGAAACAGCAAATAAATATATGAAAAAATCTTCAACATCACTGGTCATTGGAGAAATGCAAATGAAAACTACACTGAGATTCCATCTCACTCCAGAAAGAATGGCTGCTATCAAGAAATCAACCAATAACAAATGCTGGATGGGCTGTAGGGAAAAAGGAACCCTTCTCTGCTGTTGATGGGAGTGCAGATTGGTGCAATCACTGTGGAAATCAGTGTGGAGATTTCTCAAAAAACTAAAACTAGAGTTCTATTTGACTCAGCTATACCTCTTATTGGTATCTTCCTGAAAAAAAGCATCATACCACAGCAATATATGCACACCCATGTTTATAGCAGCAGTTTGTAATAGCTAAAGCTTGGAAACAGCTCAAATGCCCATCAACTGAAGAGTGGATAAAGAAGATGTGGTTTTTTTATACAATGGAGTATTACACTGCCACAAAGAAGGATAAGCTTCAGACATTTATAGCTAAATGGATGGATCTTGAGACCCATACTCTTAAGTGAAATAAATCCTACACATGTTTAAATACCACATTGTTTCTCTGTTGTGAGAAACTGAATGTGGAAATAAGGACTGAGGTATAATGGATGTTGGGGAATGGAAACAAAGTGTTCAAATGGGAAGGGGAGCAAGGGAGGAGGGTGGGAGAGAGGAAGGAAGGGACAAGAAAAAAGTGAAAATAGAAAAACTGGAAACAAAGCTTTTGTACATAGGGAGGGGAGGAGGCTTGAGGGGGGAATGGGATAAAATAAAAGAAAATTTATTAATAAAAAAAATTTAAGATCCAAAAATAATTAATGCATTTCATAAGAATAGAAATTGACTTTGGGGCTGAGGATTTAGCTCAGTGGTTCCGCCACTTGCCTGGCAAGCACAAGGTCTCAAGTTCAAACCCGGTACCAAAAAAAAAAAAGAAAAGAAATCAACTTTGTCAAAGCTTCATGTTCCACGAAAGAATCTACACTGCCAGTCCACAGAACAGGCGCTCCTTTCTTCTATCCATTGGTGCAGTAGTTTTCATGGATTTCTGGCCGGAAGTCACAGGCAAAGTCCAAGAGTTTACCCAGGACTTCTTCCTGTTCTGCCGGAAGTAGGTCCGGAGGCTGGCCATCTTCACGTAGGTCTCCTCCGCATCACTGCAGCAGCTGCCCCGGGATCCTAAGGCAGCACTTTCTTGGTCTTGAACACTTTTTCCCTCGGCAGGCAGCACTGTTCAATCAGCCGGAGCTTCTTCGCCTACTTCAGCCTCCAGTGCTTTTGCTTGTGGGCCTGGAACACTTTCTCGGTGGCCCACTTCTTGGCCTGCAATGGCTGCTGGATCCCCCACCACTGGCTGGCAGGGGTGCAGCACCCCCTGGCTTCATTCTTTTTTAAGAAATTTAATTGCTAGAGATCAAACCCAAGACCTCATGCTCTCCAGGCAAGGCCTCCACCGCTGAGCTATACCCCAGCCCTTAAATTGTTAAAGTGTTTTTAAATTGAAGTCTCACTGTGTATCCAGGCTGGCCTTGAACTCCCGGACTCCAGGGATTCTTTTTTGTTTTCAGTGATCTTCCTATATCAGCCTTCCCAGTGGCTGAGACTACCAGCACACACCACCACACCTGGCTCCTAATTTTTAAAGACTGAGTCATATTCTATTGTATGTTGCTCAAAAAAAAGAATCAAGAAGCTCAAAATGTCCTTGTTAATCCCTTTGAAGTGAGCATGAGCTATAAAGTAAATAGATGAGGTTCTGGAGTACAAGTTTTTGAGCAAATACTCCATTTTAAAACAATGGGCCTTGGGGAGTAAGCAAATCCGATTAGAGCCAATTGTAACAGGCTTTTATGCGGTGTGTTCTTTTTGGTTACTAGTGCTATGGGACACAGTTTAACCTGCCTCGGGGCTCACCCACTACACAGCTCGTCCATAGCTGGCCCTCCAGTGTATGCTGGAAACTTGGTTAGCCTCTAGAGACCCCTGTCTCCAAACCTGTGCATTTTCCTCCCTCCTACCACCACCTACCGACATGGGCCCTGCCCTGTGGGAATGTACCATTTCCAAGGGACAGTACATACCTACACAAAAAGAGAGGCCAGACCTTGCATATAAATCCTGCAGGGGTTGTAGAAACAGCTGTAAAAATAATGGCATCATTACAGGAGGATTAAAATGGAGTCCATTTCAGAACAGGCTTTGTGAGCTTTCAGCATGAACCGCAAAGAAGGTATCTGTAGTTGAAAGGAAATCTCCAGATGTTTTATTAGCGATGTGTTTCAAAACTATCCACACACACACAAAGAAATATGCTGGCATTTATTACTGCGTTTACCTTTTTATATCTTATCTCCCCAAACATTGTTCCATTGCTACATCTCATGTGATTTTTTCCTTCTCCTTCCAGGTTTCCAGCAACCTCACTGGGCATTTTCAACTGTGCTAATGTTGACCAAGTGATGGACCCCAACTCCTCTTTCCTGGACGTCGGCCTCCTCTGTGCCAGTGATGGATGCGGCCTCTGAATCCTGCTTGGTTCCGGAAGGCCTAAATAACGGAGGCCGGACTGGCGCTGGGTTCTCAAGAGTGCGAGTGCTCACTTTGGCAGCACATATGGACCCTGCGCAAGGATGACTAGAAAATTCGTGACACGTTCCGTATTTTAAAAAAAAAGAGTGGGAGAGAAATGGCACAATGAGGGGCAAGTCCCTTCACCAGAGGCTTTGAAATAGGATAATCAGTGTCTCCTAGGAAGATATTCCTGGGACAGCGGTATCAAGGCTTCTAAGAATATCCTTACAGGAAAATTACTTTCTCTGAGCCTAATTCCTCTTTTATCAGTTAGCTGAGATTCATGATATTCACATGGCCAACATTTTGCGAAGACTCAACAAGGTGATGCCTAAGAGAGAGCTGGACTCTAGAATACAAGGGGCCCCTGGCAGTAGACCCTATAGTAAGAGTGGTAATACTCTGGCAATTAAAACCACTGCTTAGCCAGGAGTAGCGGGGCATGCCTGTCATCCCAGCCTTCTGGAAGGCTGAGACAGGAGGAGAGCAAGTTCTAGCCCAGCCTGGGGAACTTGGCAACTTAGTGAGACCCAACCCCCTGTCTCAGGGATGTAGCTCAGTGCGAAGGCCCCTGTACTAAGAAAAAAAAAATCTTGAACACTTACTTTGTTTCAGGCACTGTGTAGAACATTACACATGCAGTGTTAGGAAGATATTATAAAAGAGTGTGATTGAGAGGGACCTTTGGAGTTGGCAGCTGTATTCCAGTCATGGCAGAGGGAGCAAGTGAGTCTCTTACCAAAATTTCTTTTCTGTTCTTCCTTTTCTTTTCTTCTTTTTCAGAGAGAGAGGTTCTCACTGCATAGCCCAGGCTGACCTTGAACTCACAGCAATCCTCCTGCCTCAGCCTCCTGAGTGCTGGAATTACAGGCATGTGCAAAACACACCTGGCTCTTAGCAAAGTGTTGTGGCTAGTCCTTTTCAGAGCCTGGAAGTCTGAGCCTGACTCTGAGAGATATTGAGGCTGAAATCCCTACCGTGTGTGGGGTGGGGAGGGGGTGCATGTTTTGGTGCTGGGGCTCAAACCCAGGGCTTCACACATGCTGAGCAAGTGCTCTACCACTGAGCTATTCCTGCAGCCCCCCTCCCCACCGAGCTTGTCTTTCACCCCATTCCAGGCTGCCAAGTCTCACACCTCCAAGGTTTTTCTCTTTGGACGCTGTGTACTTGGGACCTACAAGATCTAGCACTACCTGTGACCTCTTCAGAGGTGCAGCTCGAACAAAATCATCGTTCTGAAAACAAGGCCCGCATGGGAATGTCTGGATCAAAGCAGCAATTTCCTCCTTCCTCTCACTGCTCCCCACCCAGTGAAAACCGTGACTGCCCCTCATCACGTGCCCACATGTGTCTTTGCGCCATGTGACTACGTGTGCATTTGTGGAAAGGACGGTTTGCATGGGTGTTGTTATATACTTGCTCTACTGCAGCAAACCATGTAGAGACAGAAATGAAAGTAAGTAGAAACAGAAGTAAAAATGCTTTTTCCAGTCCAAGTGGGCAGGCAAACGTCTTTTTTGTTACTGGTATTGTTCTTACTAGTGCATGTGTGCAGTACATAATGATTCCATTTATCATGGTGAGCTGGTCCACGTGCACAACACACCTTAGTTCTTTCTTCCTCCCTTCTTCCCCAACCCTGCCTCCTGCCTCCAACCTTCGTTCCCTTCCCATTTCCAAAAGCTCTATTTCCACTTTTGTCTTTAATTCTCTTTTTTCTAACAGCTTTCCCCTTCCTTCCCTTCCCACTCCTTCCATCTCTTGTTCCCCTTCTCATATGAGAAAGAGCTCCCTATTACCTATTCTTTAATTGCAGGCAAACATTTGAAGGGACCACCTGTTCCAGGGCAGCAAGGTCCAGCGTGCCAGGCAGATCACCGGCACTCAGAACACATGTGGTTGGTGGAAAATATACATTCATACTGGCCAGCACTCTAGGGAGGCTGAAGCAGGAGGATCCCAAATTCAAGCCCAACCTGGGACATTTAGCAACTTAGTGACTAAGTTTATTTTGACTGACTCAAAATGAAAATTTTTTGAAAAGAAGAAAGTCCATTCATAACTATCTCCCCCACCCTATCAGAATTTCTGCAACCAGACCACGAATCAGCATTTTGTTTCTTTTTTTTTTTGGTATTAGGGATCAAACTCGGGACCTTATGCTTTCAAAGCAGGCAGCAGAACCACTGAGCTAAATCCCCAGCCCAGGAATCAGCATTTTAAAACCACCCTTGGGTGATTTTTTTGGGGGTGGGAGCTTTTGGAGGAATATGTAGTCTAAGTTGGCTTCAAACTCATAATCCTCCAGCCTCAGCCTTCTGCTGCTGGGATTGCAGATGTGTGCCACCACACTTGGCACCCAGGTGAATTTTATTTTAATTAATTAATTAATTTTGGGGTTTTTTTTTTTTTTTTTGAGACAGTGTCTTGCTATATAGTTCAGGTCGGCCTTGAACTCATGGCAATCCTCCTGCCTCAGCCTCCCGAGTGCTGGGATCGCAAGTGTGTGCCACTATTCCTGGCTACCAGGTGAATTTATTTATTTATTTATTTATCTGAGCCTCATTTCTTTGTTTGTTTGTTTTTTTGGTACTGGGGATCGAACTCAGGACCTTCCGAGGCAAGCGGCAGCTCCACTGAGCTAAATCCCTGGCCCTGTTTTGTTTTTTGAGACAGGGTCTCACTGTGTAATTCAGGCTGTCCTTGAACTATATAGTCCAGGGTGGCCTCAAACTCACAGTGATCCTCCTGCCTCAGCTTCCTGAGTGCTGGGATTACAGGCATGCCCCACCACACCTGGCTATTTATTTATTTATTCATTTATTTATTTGAGACAGGGTCTTGCTATGTAGTTTCAATTGTTCATGCTCCTGGGCCCCTCTCCTTGATCTGTGAGGGTTCCCCAAGGCCAAACTCATTCCCCACAAAGGTAGGCGGATAGAGGTTGTAGGTTCCTGAGCAGGTTCCATGGGGATGGGATGGAAGCACTTCCCAATAAGCCAGGACAGAGGAGGAGATACAGAAATGGAGCGAGTGAATATAAACTGCGTTTCCAAGCATGCTGTAATAACCTGGGCTGCTTGAAGGAGTATTGATTGATATGAAGTGAGAGAGATTGAGCACATGGAAAAAATGAGACCATCTGTCTAATGGACATGGCTGAATGTGAAGACAAAGAGGAGTGAAGGAAGGGCAAGAATGGGAAAACACGAAAACACAGACTAAGAGATATCTGGTCTATTGAATAAAAAGACATCTTCTTCCTCTGCAAAATCAGATATATGGAGGAGCCACACCACTGGGCGACCAACTAATAGATGCAGGAAGGTGACTCCTTATAAGATTTTTACAAGGTCGACCTGCAGAAGCCTGCAAGAAAGATATGAACGAAGTGTGGTGGTACACTTCTGTGATCCCAGCTACTTGGGAGGCTGAGGCAGAAGGACTGCAAGTTTGAGGCCAGCCTCAGCAACTTAAGGAAAGCTTGTCCAAAAAAAATAACAGAAGGTTGGGAATAGAGCACAGTGGTAGAGCACTTGGCTAGCATGCCTGAGGCCTTGGGTTCAATCCCCAGTAGAATGTAAACTATTCAGAACACACCCTCCTGGTGTAGCAGTGTCACACAGATGGCAGTGACTCCATTTTAAAGGTCTGATACAGTCTTATAGGGGGCTCAGATGTCCTCATAGGTGCTGATTTCATGCCCTCTGGCTGTGTACCCCGAAGAGGGGTTGCCACATGGGTGGACACATGTGCTGATGAGCCAGGCACAGAAAGACAAATACTGCGTGATCTCACTTATGCACTGTTTCTAAAAAAGTTGACGAATATACAGAAGCAGAGAGTACAACAATGTGTGCAGGAGGAATGGGAAGGAAAGTGAAGTAGGACAAAAAGTATGAATTTATAGTTATGGGGATAAATAAATCTAGACATTTAATGTAGAGCATGAGGTCTATAGCTAGTAACACTGAAATTTTGCCAAAAGAGTGAATTCTAGGAGCTCTTATCACACACAAAAGGTGTATCTATGGGACTGGGGATGCAGCTCAGTGCTCGAGTGCTTGCCTAGCATGTGCAAAGCCCTGGTTTGGATCTCCAGCACTGCAAAGAAAAGAAAAGATGATTATGAAAGATGATGGATAAAGTAACTGACTGTAGTTAATCGTATATATGATAAACATCATGTTATAAACCTTAAATATATATAATTAAAAAGAAAATAAATAGTAGAATGTGTGGGATGTATGGGAAATGTATAGAATGTATAGAATGTATGGGAAAGGGATGAAGGAGAAGCCAATAGATTAAACCAATTTACTAGAGTTACCAAGTTTTAAAAAATGAAAATACCAGACATGGTGGCGCACGCCTGTAATCCCAGCACTCTGAGAGGCTCAGGCCGGAAGATCACATGTTGAAGCCCAGTCTGGGCAACTTAGAGACTTAGTGAGACCCTGTCTCAAAAAAATAAAATAAAATAAAATAAAATAAAGGCTGGGGATGTAGCTCAGTGCAAAAGCCCTGGGTTCAATCCCCAGTACCATAAAAATGGAGATTATTACAGTGTTTAGCTATGCCAATTAGACAATAAATGCAAGGAATCAAGTACTCCAAAAGTGGGAACTGTGGCTACTTTTGCAGGGAGACTTGGCACTATGACTGAGATGGGACCTGTGGGTGCCCTCTAGGGTGGCTAGAAAGTTCCGTTTCTTTACTGGGCTAACAGTTAAAAGGATGTGTGGCTCATCATAATTCGGTAAGGTAGGGCCGGGGATTTAGCTCAGTGGTTTCGCCACCTGCTGCGCAAGCACAAGGACCAAGTTCGATCCCTGGTACCAAAAAAATTTTAAAAAAATAAAAGACAAAAATAATTCGCTAAGGTATACATTCATGTGTTCTTTATGTTGAGCTTTATTTTACAAGATTAGGAAAATCAGAGGTAGCATTCTCCAGTTTTTTGTGCAAGTGGTTTTACACTCTGGCTCCCAAAACAACAGCTAAGAAGCCAGTGACTGTGGCTCTTCCCAACCCCAGCTCAAGTGCAGCCGAGGTCTCTATCACAGTTGCAGCCACCAGAAAGAACGTGTAGCCTGACACGAGGGAAATAACAAAGGCCTTGGAATCAAGCAGACCTGAACAAATGTCAGCAGTCTGTACTTTTTTGTTTGTTTTTGGTACTGGAGATTGAACCTAGGACCTTCACGCTGAGCTACTTCCCCAGCCCTTTTTATTTTTTTATTTTTTATTTTGAGACAAGGTCTTAGCAAGTCACTAAATTGCCCAGGCTGGGCTCGAACTTGAGATCCTCCTGCCTCAGGCTCCCAGAGTGCTGGGATTATAGGTGTGCACCACCACACCTGGCTCCATCTGTTGGCTGGTTGTCTTCTACTTAATGACTGTGCCATGTTGTGCAAGTTGCCCAGTCCCGCAGAGTTCAATTTCCTCATGTCATAAATAGGGATAATGGCTTGTTGTGAGGATTAGATAAGTGTGTGCATTGGTACACAGTAGGTGCTCAGTGATGCATTACTATAATTATTTTTATGAGTCAAAGAACAGGTTGGCCAGGTTCTAGGACCTGGAAAGTGTGTGTGAATCTGCCGCCATGCTGGGTAGTTGCCCTGAGTGTTCCCATAGCTGTTCTGAGACCCAAACAAAGGTCTTTTCTCCTCCTACTGGCTGCCTTCTCCTGGAAGACAGGCCTCAGCAGGGAGGCATTAGGTCATGCCTGGAGTGCTGCAAGCATGTGACCCTCTTTGGGGTGTTCTTCCCCTTACTAGTGAAGAAAGAGTCAGCAAGTGTTAGGGAACCAATGAATGATCCTTTCAGTGATAAACACCGTGACAAAACTCCCTCCTACCTAAGATTTTGAAATTGGGAGGGATTGGCCTCACTTCGAGAAGGTTCCTGCTCCCGTGGGTCCAGGTTCAGCCTAAACTGCTGAGGGCCCCAGGCCTCGTTCTGTCTCCACAGACAAGTCTAGGTAACACCCTCCTCCTCCAAGGGACATTGGTCAATGCAGGACATATTTTTGGTTGTCATAACTGGGAGGATGTTACTGGCATCCATGGGGCAGAGGCCAATGATGCTGCTAAAATCCTGCATCACACATGTCAGCTCCCCACAGCAAAGAATTATCTGGCCCAAAATATCAATCATACCAAGGTGAGAAACCCTGATCTGGAGGGGAGTGGAAGGCTCTCGACCTCTGGTCCTCTCCTGGGTTTCGTGACATATGTGCAAGACAGGATGCTTGAGGCTACAAGAGGTTACTAACTTGCCCAAGGTCATCTCACTGTCAGGGTCATAGTTTTTCACTTCAAAGCTAGGTCTCTGTTGGAGAGTGGCCTCCCTGAGGTTTCCTGGGAATCCAGATTTATAGTTATTCTTTCAAATAAAACCTTTGGGGCCGGGGATTTTAGCTCAGTGGTTCCTCCGCCTGCCTCGAAAGTGGAAGGACCTGAGTTTGATCCCCGGTACAAAAAAAAAAAAAAAAAATCTTCAAAGGACAACCTGAGCCACAAGAAAGAGGCTCAGGCTTTTCCTTGCTTATGAGTTGCTCACAGAACAACCCCTCCGAGCCTCTCCATCCCAGCTCTGAGCTGATCCCGCCGGACTAGACTCTCACGCCAGCACACAAGCCTGTTCAGGTTCAGGCCCTGTTGTGTCCTCTGTCCACGCAGCCTCACACTGGCTCTTCCAGCAGTGCCCCACCCCCACGCTCTCACTCCCTGCCTTGCCTGTGTTCAGGGATCTCCAAATGTACCCATCCTCCCTGGGTAGACCAGATGGTCTTGTGGGGAGGAAAGAGTAACTGTTGCTCACTTCAGTGCTAGGTATTTGCTGTAATGTGTACTAGCAACAAAGAAACTAGCAAGCAAATGCATGATATAGTGCGTGCCTTTTAAATAAATGTATTTAAATCTTAAAGGTAGTCCAATAAAATATTACGTAAATGTAATACAGGCTGTAATCATATGGAGTAAAAACCATGGAGGTGGTGTGTATAGACATGAAGTGTGTCTTTGCTGGCGGGGAGGGGTTGTTGGAGATACTGTCTTGCTGTGTAGCCCAAACTGGCTTAGAACTTGCAGTCCTCCTGTCTCAGCCTCCTGAGTAGCTGAGATTCAAGTGTGTGCAACTTTGCCTAGTACCAAGTGTGTCTTTGCTTAAGCTTTTTCCCTGGCTTCACGCCCTTCTCCCTGCCTGGTGTCTCTGCCCTCTCACTCAGTGAATCCCTTCTTCTGCTGATATTCCACCTTCCTGAGGACCCAACTCGGGCCTTCTCTCCTGCAGAAGCTTCTCCGCCCACTTCCAGCCCAGGTGGGCCCAGGGACTCCTCTGGAGCCAGGGCTAAGCAACCCCAGAGTGCAGTTGCCTTGAACCAGCTGGACTGGGAAGAGGCTGTGAGGAGTGGCCGTTGTCGAAACAGCAAGACACAAAGCCCTGCTCTTTACTTCGAAGTTTCCAGCTCAGCCCATCCGGAGCCACGAGCTTCTGACCAGAACCGAGCCGCCGAGACAAGCCAGGGCATGAGAGCCACTGAACCTGATCTCCACCAGCCTGCCTTGGGGTGCCAGAAAGTCTCTGTCTCTGGGCCTGGCCGACGTGGCTCTGTTTGAGTTTGGCCAGGTCAGTTCTCCCAGCTGAGGTTCAGTTTTCTGTCTGCACAGCGGGCAGGGAGTAGAGCCCAGCCTGCCAAGGTCTCTGTGAATTTGAAGCTAAGCGAGAGGCTGAGGAGGAAGTGGTCGGGAAGCCATAGGGCACTTCTGAACCTGTGGAAGGGATCAGTGTTTTTAGACTCCTAAATGAGGACAGACAGCCGGTGCTGTGGGGTTTTCGGAGCGATGCCGTGCAACCAGAATAACCAGATCGCATATTTGTGCCTCTATCCACATGCACGCACACATGCGCGCACACACCCTGGCTGTAGAATGTGGCTTTCGGACCTCCTTGAAATGCTTTGTGATCCGGCACACACAGGAAGCTCAGACAGGGTGTCAGGACGCTGCACTTAGAAGGGCAAAGCCCAAGGGAAGACAGAGATGACCCAGATCTGGAAACAGTTTTGTTCTTTCGGTTAACAGCACTTGCTCAAGCAGCTCCCCTGGAGCGGGCTCTGGGGACAGGGGGACCAAGGTGGAGTCTCTGGCCTCATAGGCATCCTGTGAACATGGAGGACCCACTCGTGAACAAGCTATTCCACACAGGGCATTCAGATCTACAGGCAGCAACACTCAGGATGGCATGGAACCCTAAGATTTAGCCTGAGAACCCCAGGATATGAGCTTACTTCGAGACACCTGAGAAGGAGGTTGTGTGAAAATGTGGGAGTCCAGTGTGATGGCACACACCCGTAATCTCGCCTACTGGGGAGGCTGAAGCAGGAAGATTGCAAGTTTGAGCCCAGTGTTACCTACATACCTGGACCCAGTCTCAAAAAATAAACAACAAAAGAAAGACAACTGCTAGGTGTGATGGCACATGTCTGTAATCTTAGCACTCAGGAGGCCGAGGCAGGAGGATCACTGTGAATTCAAGGCCATCCTGGGCTACATAGTGAGTTCGAGGCCAGCCTGAACTACATAGTGAGATCTTGTCTCAAAAAACAAAACAAAAGATGAAAGAACTTTATTAATCATCTTATTAATATGCCTGAAATGTACCAGTAAATGTTTTGCTATATAAAAAAATCATCTCATAGAAGATTCATAAGAAAATATTGTGTATTTAACCCAAAGTGCTTCTGTTTGCTGGCTTGCTTATATTTTTCTGTACTGGGCATTGAACCCAGGGCCTTCACACTGAGCTGCATCCCTAGCATTTATTTTTCTGGACCGTCTTGCTAAGTCACTAAATTGCTCAGGCTGGGCTTGAATAAGCCTCCTGCCTCAGCCCCCTAAAGTGCTAGGAAAATGGCTGTGTTGCCCCCATGCCGGGACCCAGTGACTACATTTCAAGCCCTGTGTGAGGGCAGGGGCCATCCTGGACTCCCCAGCATTGCTCCCAATGTGGAGCAGGGTGCTGTACACAGTGGCCAAAACTGCTGAACGATCCTCCATCAGTATTGTGACTCTCACAGCTCAGTCAAGCAGCAGCAATCTGAGTCCTGTGCAGGGCTCTGAGGTCTGGAAGTGACATCATATACAGCTCCAAGATGCAGGTTTCCAGGGGTCACAGGGAGGCCTGCAGAGAAGAGGGCAGTGCCACTGCTAATGGAGCCAGCCCCACCCTCTGCAGCCATCCGAGCCCCAGAAGAGACAGGACCCGATCCACCACTTTGCTCTGTGTGGTGTTTTTTGGGTCCTTACATTTTACAACCTACCAACTCTCCCAGCAAGTCTAGGGCCAGGAAAAATGCTCCTCTTCCTCCTCCTTCTTCTTCCCTTTCTCCCCCCCCAACTCCTCCCCTCCCCCTCCCCCTCTCCCTCCTCCTCCTCCTCCCTTCTCCTGCTCTTTCAGGGTTTTGCTATGTAGCTCAGGCCGGCCTTGAACTCATGTTCTCAGGGTTACAAGTGGCCTTACTGTAGATTGCACTCATTCAATTGATTTGGGCTTTTCCACTAGGACTAGCCTCTTTTTTTCCCTAAAATTTATAACAGTATTAGGCAGCAACATATGATGCATAGAAGAGATATATGCACACAAATGTAAGCTAAGAAATACGATAAAAAATGAATACTCCTGAACCATCACATGTATGGAGGGTTGGAGCACACCTAGGATGGCTGTGTCCACCTGGGGAGTCTTTCCCACCTCTGCTCTGGCCAGCCCCACAGCCCCATGCAGAGCCATAGTCCTCAGCCTTCTCTGCATTTCCGTTGTGTTTTTCATGGTCTCATTCCAAAAATATACTGCAAGAAAACACTGTATTATTTCATTTACTTTGTTGTTGTTGTTTTTTTTTTTTGAGCATCATAAAAAGATATCAGGGCTGGGGATGTAGCTCAATGGTTCCAGTGCCTGCCTCGAAAGCGCAAGGTCCTGAGTTAGATCCCCAGTACCAAAATACATAAAGACATAAATAGACATCATATTCCAGTCTTTTTCTAAGCTTTACTGAGGTATAACTGCATGTTAAAGGTTGTACATATTTAATGTGTACACCTTGATGAGTTTGGATGGGTGCATACAATCCATGGGACCATCACCACAGTCTCAGGACTAAACATATCCAAATATTTCCTTGTGTGTTTTTTCCTATTCTGTGATAATCTATGTTGTTAACATTTAACTATTAATTCTTTCTGAGATGGTCTATGTTGCCCAGGCTGACTTGAAACTTGCAATCCTCCTGTCTCAGCCTCCCAAGTGCTGGGATTACAGGCATGTGCCACCCCGCCCAGCTTCTGTTAACGTGTATTAAAGTTCATAGCACCATATTGTTAACTATAGGCTGTCTGTTGAGCAGTAGATCTCTAAAAATCAGTCATCTTGCATAACTGAAACTTTAGACACATTAAGGAACAATCCTTCACTTCCCCCTTCCCCAGCCCCTGGCAACTGTCATTCTACTCTGCTATTTTGAGTGTAACTATTTTATTTTATTTATTTTTTATTTTTTGGTACCAAGGATTGAACTCAGGACCTTGCACTTTTGAGGCAGGTGGTGGCACCACTGAGCTAAATCCCCAGCCCAGACTATTTTAGATAACTCAAGTAAGTAGGGTCATGCAGTGTTTGTCTATGTTTGGTATATTTCACTTAACATAATGTCCTCTAAGTTTATCCATGTTTTCTTCTTTCTTAAAGGAGGTTTTTCTTCTTTCTTAAAGCCAAAAGATATTCCATTATACATAGCTTGCTTTCTTTCCTCATTATTTCCATTCTATTGCATGTCGCTTTTCATTCATTTGTGTTCACTTGTGTAGTATTCCATTACGTGAACAAACAGTAATCATTATTTACCTACCTGTCAATAAGTAGGATGCTTATTTCCAGTTTTGTACCATTATGTATCATAAGGTGGTGCTACGGACATTCTGTGGATCTCCTGGTGTACAGGAGCAGGGCTTCATCTAGAGTAGATATGGGGAAGCTTGCTGCTGGCTTGTGGGGTCTGTGGTGAGGTTCTTGGCTTGGAACTTGCCGCCTGGGACCTGGTGCAGACTACTCCGCAGCCTTGCTCCCACGGCCCCCAGCCAAGCCACCCCAGTGGGCTCCATTCCCCAAACACTGACTCACGATGCCCTTCCTTGTCTCCAGGGCTTTGCCTGTGCTGGTCCCTGGCCTGCAGTGTGCTTTCTGCCCTGTTTCCATCTCCTCTCTTCTTTCAAAGTCAGGCTCAAAGCCCTGCCTCCCTTCCCAATGGCCAGGGTGTTCTGTGCCTCCACACACTTTGTCAGGGTCTCGAGGGGAGAGAGCCAGTGTGAGCCTCAGCCCTGTCATCTCCTGTCTTTGATCTTCGGCAAGCCCTTTCTGACATTATCTCTGGGAAGCAGATATTCTGACTTGACTGTCACCACATTGCCGAACAAATGACATCTTAGAGAAATAGAGTCTCTTGTCCTCCCTGTAGCTCGGGGGAGGCATGGGACAGATTCAGAAGGAGCCACCCCACTCCCAACACCTCGATCCCACACATCATCACACAAACTGTGACACTACACATTGCTGTGGTTTAAAGCACTCCCTTTGCAGTATTTTGCTACATCACCCCTAGAAAACTAATACAGGAGAAGAAATCATGCTAATGTGATAATCACCCCAAATATTTACCTTTCAAGGATCTGTATATGATTGCATTCAAGAAAATGATGTTATTAGGAAAAAACTCCCACAGTTGCTTATTGGGAGGCTGTTCTGATGGGCAGTACACAAATGTTTTCAAACAGCTGGTACCTTGTAAAAGGCAGCTCCTGACTCAGGATATTCTTGTCAGCATGGGACTGCAGATTTGCCTGAAACAATAGCACCCTATTTCTGCAGCAGTCAACCTATACAAACAAGGAAATATCGTCGAGAAATTAGCAAATGCATACATCACAGAAAATCCCCTGGACATGAATGGAGACAAGACCAGCTGAAGAGTGACGAGAGGTAGTTGGCAAACATAGAAGCTTGCTCTTTGAAATGTTTGGCATTTCCCTGGAAAAGTTACACAGAGGTATTTTAAAAGCATAGAATGTCAAAGCTGGAAGGAACTTTAGAGATAATCTAATCCATCAACCCAATCTACAGGTTAAGGAAACTAACTCCCAGAGAGGGGAAGGGATTTGTCCAAAGTCACAACAGTGGTAAGGGGCTACTGGGACTCCTCAGCCTAGTCTTTTTTTTTGTACTGGGGATCGAACTCAGGACCTTGCAATTGTGAGGCAGGCAGCAGAACCACTAAGCTAAATCCCCAGCCCCAACCTAGCTTTTTTGACACCAAGTCAGTGAGTCCTTCTCTCTCTACCATTTTTTTCCTCTTTCGTTTCTCCACATTTCTGACTGTGGCTGAATTCTAGTTTAAGTAAGTTCATTTAAAAAAAAAAATCACACCTTCAGTACTTCACAAGTAAGCTCTTACTACTGTTCCCTCTGTCCCTGGGATTTTTGCAGGGCTGGTTTTTGCTCTCTCCTACTGACCTGTGAGTGTCTGAGAATTATTCAGATTTATGCTAAGGAAGCTAGCAGGCAGGAAGACATGCTTTCTCCCCAAAGTCTGATCTATTACCTCACAGGAAAAACCACTGACCTGGCAAAGTGCTCCCTCCCTGGCTCTCTCCATTTCCATGAAAATTTCCAAGGGCCCCCTTATACATTCAGTGACAAATAGTACAGGAGAGGATTGGGGGCAACTGCGACAGCATCCACAGCGCACCACAGGGACACACTGAGCACTCTCACCAACACCGTGCACACCACACACGTGGAGCCCTCGTGTACAGCACGCATGCACACAGACAACACATGTGGCCACATGGCCTCTGAAAGGATTAAGTAAGTTCTTGAAGAACTGAAATTGTGGGATATGGAGAAGAAAGAGCTTCACCCCTGGGTTTGATTGTGGCCCTGTCCTGGCTTCAGTCAGATTCCTAACTTCACCAAGGGTCAGTGTCATCCCCTGACCATAGGCTGTGAGCGGAATTTGATGAGATGGTGTGGATAAACTGTGTGGTCCAGTGCTACCCCCTGAGTGCTTGTCCTTCTTGTTATTTTTGTGTGAACTGCTGCTCGTCTGGGTTTCTGACTGCTCCACACCGCCGGGACTGTGGACAGCGAAAGATCTGATGAGCTATTTGAGACGCCTCCTAACCAGTCTCCCTGCTTCCACTCTCTCCTCTCCACTGCACCTGCCTTCAGAAGCGATCTTGCTGAACTGCCAATCTGCTCGCCTCCTTCCTTCCACGAGAAGCACCTTTGGCTGCCCTTCTCTTCTAGGATGAAGTCCAAACTCCTCACCTTGGCACATGCGTCCTCCATCGTCTGGCACCTGCAGCCCACAGGATCAAGCCTTACTGATTTGCATGTCACTTTCTGAATGATGATGCACAGAACATCCCTCCCTGTCTTTGCACATACTTTCCCCCACCTCCTGGGATGTCCTTCCTCCTCTTTGTGATGTAGCTCAGAAGTACTCAAAGTATGGTCCCTGGACTAGAGCTTCAGGGTCACCAGGCAACTTAAAAATGCAAATTCTTGGTCTCTCCTGTAGACCTACTGAATCAGAATCACTGGGCACTGGGATGAGCAATCTGTGGTTCGGCAAGCCCTCCAGGTGAGCATGTTTAAGTTTGAGACCATCTGGCTGGTGAAAGTTTTATCAGCCATGCTCAGGCACCATCTATCAGTTTATGCATCATCCCAACTCCTTGCTACACTTTGTAGAAAGATTGCTTCCTCCATCAGATCTCCTCAAAAGGTTCCTAAAGCTCTGAAAACATTGCATAGCGCTGATCACATTCTGTGGTTGTTATTGTTAACGGTTTGCATTTATGTTCCCACCACTAGGGGACCCTGTCACACTTAATTATTGGTCTGCCCCAATGTCCAGCCATGGACCTTGATGAATGCACTGTACTCTCCATGGTTTCAGGCATCCACTGAGGCTTTTGGAATGCATCCCCCGTGGATAAGGGGGATAAGTGAACAGTCACAACTAACACCTTTTTGACATCATCTCTGGAAAGCAGGTATTATGACTATCACCACACTGCAGAGAAATCTAACTCAGAGAAGTAGAGTGACCTGCTAATGAGGTGTGGGTCTCAGGATTCAGACGTCAGATTCACACTGCTGGAGATGAAGCACTGCTGTCTACATACACCACACAGACCCTGAACATGCACCGACAGCACTCACGCACAACACATACACACACAGACAACACACATGGCCACAAAGCCCCTGAAAGAATGAAGCCCAGGTGTGCATGCTCTGGAGATGCCCACGACTCTGGGAGTGCAGCAATCCCTTTGCCCGCTGGCTTCATTCCCAGTTAGCTGGTCCTGGTTGCAGGCTCTAAATGACCCATGCAGCCTTCTCTCCATCAGGCATTGTTAGCCAATGTTCTGCCTCCTGAAGACACTGTTTGAAACTAGGTCAAGGTCGGAGTCCTCAATCTGCCACTTGTCCCCTCTGTGGCCCAGCCCACCTCGTTTCCCTTGGAAGGCCCTCAGCTTTCTCACCTGTCAAGTGGGAAAGATACAGGGCCACAGTCCCTTACTTAATGCTCTCCAGGCCACATGGATCTCAGAATTCAGAATGTTTCAGGTTTTAGAAATGTAAGAAGTACACATGTGCTGTGTATTACCTAACATCCCACTGGGGCAGCGCCTCAATTATCAAACACATTAGTATTTGCAAAGCAAAAGTATGACTATTCACACCAAATGGCACAAATAGATTTGTATCATTTCAAACTGACCTTTACCAACAAGTTACGGAAGTGTTTTCATTTTTTCTGCGCTTCCAGGAATGTGGAATTTCAGAGATAATGGAATCACACATGCGCCAGAGGGTTACTACAAGGACTAAATACACACAGCGTACATGCAAAATACTTTTCCTGGACGTTGTGGGCAGCCAAGAGCTCTTCTTTTCTTCCTCCCCTTTCCAAATCCTACCCTTTTTTCAGGCCCCTTCCAGACCATCTTCCTGGGCTTTCCTGTTTGGGATGCATCCCGAGTATGCTCTTCCCAGACACAGGCGCACCTCCCTCACATCCTCCCATGTAACTGGGATCTCCTCCGATATTCAGTCATTGTATTTGGTCTTACAGTAGTGGAGATGTGAGAGGGCATGATTGTTGGTGAGCTGGTCTGGGTCCTTTCGTTCTTTTATTTATTTACCCGCTAGCAAAACCCTGGTCTCGGCCAGGATTTAGCTCAGTGGTTTCGCCGCGGCCTGCTGCACAAGCACAAGGACTCGAGTTCGATCCCCGGTACCAAAAAAAAAATAAGGCCTGGTCTCACCTAAGCCAGGGACCACTTTCCCACAAAGATGAGTAGGATCTTGTTCCCAGGAGAAAGCCCACCCAAGCGGTCCTCCCGCGCTGCCACGTGGCTGAGGGAGGTGCACACGAAGCGATGAACCAGCTCGGCCTATCTACCAGTCTAGGGATCGGCCAACTCCCGTCCCTCCAGGGCCTGGCCCTTCTCAGCAGTCACGCACAGCCACGCCATGGTTTGGAATCTGTGCCCCTGGAAGGCACCCGAGTGTGGAAGGGCAGCGGCCAGGCGCTCTGGGTCCCTGCGTCAGCCGGCAGAGCACCGTGTGGCTGCTGTGACGAAACTGCACGGTGGAATGGGAAAGGCCCTGCCCTGATCTAAGCCGTCATTATGTGGGTCCGATTCTGGCCACAGACGCCACGTGGGTAGTCAGGCCTCTGCTGTTATTTCGCCCTCAGGGGTGAAAACATCCAAACAGTGGAATCTTTTTATGTTCCTGGCTCCAGTCTCGGAATGCACAGACTTTGGACTCACCGTTGTTTGTCTCTATCACCTCCCCAGGCAGAAGGGCCTCCCGAGACGCACATCTCTCCTTCCTGCGTCCCTGGCTGCCTCACAGCTGGCGTCCTCCCCACCACCCTGGCAGGTGCCTACTGCCTAGACAACTAGGGAGCCGAGGCACCCGCTGGGGCCTGGCCCTCTGGGACAGGTGAGGCTGGTTGGAGGCTGCGCGGTGGTGGAAGGTGGGGGCCGAGCCGGTCAGCCAGCCTGGGGTCCCCTCAGGGCGCAGAGCAACGGGAGGCTCTGGGGCTTGCGAGCAGCAGGCGCTGGCCCGGGCCGCCTGCGCCCCTCGTGGCGCTGGTGGGAACTGCAGGTCCGCGCCCTGGGTAACCGCGATTGTTGATTTCGCAGGCTTTGATGAGGCGGGCGTCTTCAGAGGAATGCAGACCTGTCTGCACCCGAAAACCAAAACTGGGGCCAAGGGGCGGGGCCGCGCGGCTGGCAGAGAGGCCCTACCTCAGCAGGGCGGACATGTTATCTGGAAAGTGGGCACTGAGGCAGGTCCGGGACTGGAGCCAGCTACACTGCTTTCCCATGTGCGCAGGCGCGGATCCCGGAGCACGGGAAAGGGGCCCCGTGGGGCGGAGAGCTGCAGGCTCCCTCTTCTGTGTGCAACGACCGCGCCAGGGGGCGGCTGCTCCACAGAGCCCACGAGCAGCTTTCTCAGGGATTCTTTGAACCAGCCCCGCGATGTTCTGAATCATCAGAACCAGGTTCTGCTCCCTCGCCGTCGCTACCCACACTGACCTCCCACTGCTGGCCACTCTGCGCCCGTGGCTAATGAGCTGTTGAAATGCGCTCCTAATCGACACCAGCTTTGGGAGATTTCGTATTTTAAAAATATACCTTCTTATTTTTTGTCCCCTGGGACAATAAACCATAGTATAATTGATTTTTACTTGTTTCTCTTTTTCTTTTTGAAGTGCTACCTGAAAATTTTAAATGACAAAGTTACTGCTACTCTCCCTGTTCTTCCAACTTGCCAAGCTTCCTTCTTGCCCCAGGGCCTTTATACTTGATCTCTCTGCCTAGAATGCTTTTTTTTTTTTTTTAACATGACTTCCTTCTCCCTTGCCATTTAAATAACAACTCAAATTTCTCATACCTGACTACTTACTAAACAATCTCAGTGTCCCTCTTTTGTCACACCATCTAGTTTTAGTGTCCTCACACCTCTTAGCACTAGCTTTATGTTGTATTTACTGCCCCCTCTCCCGAGCGTGGAGGCTGAGCCCTTGCATATCCTGTTCTCTGTTGCCCAGAGTAAATAGTTGTTGAATGAATGTTGCAAGGATCCTCCTAGGGGTGACTCGTTCAAATGCCTTTGTTTGCTTCAAAGCCAAAATTCTAGTCTCTGCGACTCAGATAGACTTCCTCATGGATCTTTTGTTTTGCCTTTCTATTTCCTTTTCCTGGGAGATGGAAAAGCAAATAGGCTTTACATTAACACTCTTGTTGGTTTGCAGCTGAGCATTAAGATGGAGAGTTCAGGCTTTGGACAGAAAGGGATCTAATCTAGTCTTGGTTTTGCCCATCTGTTCTGTGGACCTGGTGGAAGTCTCTCTCATGGCCACAATGTTCCCTAACTATTGATCTCTAAGGGTGCTTCCTACCCAAATGTGAGGACTTGGTTTGGGGATTGAGATTCCTCCTAAGGGCAATTGGCCCTGCTTTGCATTCAAAAGTCACTTAGCTGGCATGGCCAAGTCTCCATTAATCAGGCAGCCAGCGTGCTCCAGGCAAGAAGTGTACTGGCTAATTGAGACTTCTGGCTAAGGATCAACTACAGAGCATCCTTATTGAAAATATGAATGATATATGAATCTATTTTACAGCTCTAGAATGTTACCTCATCAAACAAAATCACACATTCTTAGAAAATATATTACAATGGTATTGCTGTTTCCCTCTCACAATTGAAACTGAGCCCTGGGGCTGGGGTAGAAATCCTTTGTGGGTTCCCCAGCTTAAACACAGCTGTGTGACTTTAGGAAAGGGTCAGCTTTATCCTCCAGAGTATTCATTTTCTTGAGTGGCAATGGGTGATACCCCCCCCCGCCCTGCCCATCTTCCAGGGCAGTTGTGAAAACACATATAGAGTGCTGAGCACAGTGCCTGGCATGTACCAAGTGGCCACCGATAATTATTATCATTTGCAATGCCTCTGCCCACTGCAATTTTACTGAGCCACACAGCTAATGAAAGGATGGCAAGTGCCAGGACAGAGCTGGCCCCTGGACCTGGCCTGCTTCCAACACCTCTTGGGGCTCTGAGCCAGCTTTGACATTTCCTGGCCTCCATTCCTCAGGGTAAGACAAGATGGTCTGGCTGGCCCCTGATTTGTGGCCTAGAGTTGGAAAGTGCTGGGTTCCCAGGGTGTCCTGGGGTCTTCCCCTCTGGGCCTTGGGTATCACCTTGGGTCCTTCCATCCTGGCCCAGGTGGCCCCAGCTAGGGATCTCCCTAGAAGCAAGTTTCCAGCCTGGCCAAATTGCTGTTAGCGGGCCAGGGATTTAGTTCAGTGGTTCCAGCACCTGCCTTGCAAGTGCAAGGTCCCTAGTTCAATTCCCAGTACCACCACCCGCCCCCCCCAAAAAAGAAATACCAAATTGCTGTTAGCTAGATTGCATTCCTGGGGCAGCCGCTACGTGCTTGCCTCTGCCCAGGAAAAGCTGTCTTGCAACGCCCTCTGGAGGACACAGGGCTTCCTTTCCTCTGCCATCTGGCTGCAGTGCTAGGCCCCAGGGACTAAGCCAAGTCAGGGGTGTAGAAGCAGAAAGAAGTGTTAAGCTTGCAAATGTTTGCAGAGCAAGGGTGCACTCAACCTAACTCTGCATTGCAGATCTCGCACAGGCTCCTCCCCGGGCTCCCTGCCTCTAGATTGTGCCCACTCCTCTCTTGCAGGGACACCCACCCCAGCCCCTGCTTAAAACCCTTCAAGACTTCTCATGCTTGGCTTCCTGCAGGACCCTCAGGGCCTCTCCAGGGTCATTTACAGCTGTGACCCAGTCTCCAAGACTGACTTACCAATTAGACATTGCAAGAGTAACAACAAAAAGATTTGTTCGTGAGCATCTTTTTCTATATGTATGTATATTTTCCAAATGTTCTCAAACAAGAAGGTTGCCAAGTTGAAATTGGTGAATATGTCATTAAATGTCTACAAAAGATAACATTATATCAATTGTCTTTGCAACTGGCCTCCATGGTTAGGTAGCTATACATCGCTCAAATTTAATATGCAATGTGGGAGAATTTTAATATGCATTGTATGATCTGGGGACGGGGCTTTAAAAATTAACAGTCCTGGAGCCTCTGAGTTCTAAAGTCATCCCTGCCCTTCGCATGCTCTGCTTTAGCCACCCCCAAAACAACCTGCTGTTCCTTCCTCAGGCTCTACTTTCCCCAAGCTCCAGGACTTTGCACCTGCTCTTCCTCTGTCCGAGTGTCCTCTATTTCCCTTCCCACCCCTCACCCTCTGCACCAGGGCGGGCTGACTCCTTGGAATCCCTCCACAGACATCTCAGGAGCTACTTCCTCTGAGATGCTACTTCTAACATCGAGTTGGGACCCCTGCAGCAAGCTACCTTTCTTCTCACATCTTTTGCAAGAAGATTGTGGCAAGAAGGCTCACATCAGCATCTTCCTGGCCCTGAGCCTGACCACCCTGGGACCTCATTCAGCCTTTCCCCCCAGTTCTTGGATCAGTGTTTGGGTCATAGTGTCTTCCCATAATGGGTGGCTGGCTGGGTGGGTGGATGGATAGAGGGGTGGAGGGATGGATGGGTGGATGATGGTGAGAGGATGTATGCATGGAGGAATGGATCAGTACAAAGTCTCAGAACTGAAGGTTAGGAAAGGAGGTTCACCACCCAATGTCTGGGTGTCCTGGAAACTAGCAGTCTAGGCTCCACTAGGTACGGTTATCTTCTGGGGAAAGGAAACTTCTGGCTTCATCACTGTACTCTATGATCTTGGCTATGTTGTTTTTCTTTTCTAAGATTATCTTTCTATGTGTTAAAGGGGCTAATAATACACAGAATCATATAAGGTTAAATGAAATGACGTATGAATTGCACGGTTGTTTGACACCTGAGTTATTGCTGCCCTTACTCAAATTCCACACAACAGGTGTCCTGGCACTGTGAGAAGCTTCTTCCTGAGGTTCACCTAAAACCCTTCCTCACACCACCTGCTCACCCACCACTCTGCTTTCTGGGGTCCCCCACACAGGGCAGGGCCAGTGTGCTTTAGTGGCATTCGTGGACGGGTGACATGCTGTCCTTTCGCTGAGCTGATTCCCCTGCCTGAACACTGGACCAAAAGCACCAACCAACCAAGCTCTGGGTGGAGTGATGCCCTAAGGCACAATCACCAAGCTCCTGAATGGGGTCAACTCTAGACAGAGAGCAACAATTGCAAGGAGAAACAGCAACAACATGCGAATTGCAAGAGGAAGATTGTTTTTAAAAAGGAAGAGCCTTTAGACTGAAAAAAGACTGAAGAGATACAGCTGTACATGAATTCTGTTTGCATGTTGATTAAAACAAACCAATAATTTACAAAATTATGTCACAGTCATGGAAATCTAAACACTGGATGATACCAAGAAATTATTTTTAATTTTTTAGATGTAATTATGGTATGGTGTGTGTTTTCAGTTCTTACCTTTTGGAAATACCTACTGAAAAATTTATAAGTGAAATGGTGAGAGACACAGAATCTGATTCAAAATGGCACCTATATGAGGAGTAGGTCATGGGGAATACACAAAGGGGATGGATGAAATAAATCTGTGTATGTGTTATACGTTCTGTATCTGGGTACGTGGTTATTATGCTATTCTTTTTAGTTTTCTATGTGTTTAAATTTTTCCATAATGAGTAGTTTTTCCTGATATATATATAGTTTAGGCTGGGCTTGTACTCATTATGTACTCCAGCCTGGCCCCTAACTCACAGCAATCCTCCTGCTTCAGCCTCTTGAGTGCTGGGATTACAGGCAGATGCCACCACACCTGGTTCTATTAAGGTATAATTGACAAACAAAATTATTTGAGATATACATCATGGTGATATATTGTAAAAAGTTGTACATATTTAAAGTCTTCAACATGATTAATTTATATATTAGGGTTTATCATCACAAGTTATTAGCACATCCGTCACCTTATGCAGTTAATTATGTATGTGTTGAGAACATTTGAGATCTATTCTCTTAGCAATTTTTCAATAATACAATACAGTGTTATCGACTATAGTCACCATGACATACTTGGATTCTGCAGAATTTATTTATCTTATAACCAATAATTTGTACCCTTTGAATGTCTTCCATTTTTCCTGCCCCCTGGACCCTGGCAACCAACATTCTGATTTCTGTTTCTATAAATAGGACTTTCCCAGATTCCACATATAAGTGAGACCATACAGTATTTCTTTCTTTGACTGACTTATTTCAGAAGAATAATCCCATCTAGGTTCATCCACGTTGTCACAAATGGTAGGATTCCCTTTTTTGCGTGGCTTAATATTTCACTGCATGCACATATATA
Organism: Heterocephalus glaber; assembly: GCF_000247695.1. Next base: position 4,094,745 of record NW_004624758.1, read on the forward strand.
TGCACATACATAGACACACACTTTCCTGTCTTTATTTTGTACCAGGGATCAAACTCAGGACCTTGTGCTTACACATTTTCTTTTTATCCCAGAAATATTTAGACTGTTTCATGTTTTGGCTGTTGTGGATAATTCTGCAGTAAACATAAAAGTGCAGCTATCTCTTTGAGATCCTGATTCTTTTGAATATATATCTAGAGAGGATTTCCGGATCACATAGCAATTCTATTTTTAATATTTTGAGGAAACTCCATGCTATTTTTCATAATGGCTGTACTAATTTACCTTTCCAACAACAGTGTACAAGGGTTCCTTTCTCTTCATAACCTCACTAATACTTGTCATCTGTAACCTTTTTTATAATAGCCAGCCTAACAGTTGTGAGGTCTAGCTCCTTGTGGATTTGACTTACATTTCTTTGGTGACGAGTGATGTTGGCACTTTTTCGTATATCTGTTGTCCCTTTGCATGTCTTTGGAAAAATGTCTATTTAGAGCCTTTGGCTATTTTTAATCAGAGTATTTGTTTTATTTTGCTGTTGTTGTTGAGTTGTACAAGTTCTTTATATATTTTGAATTAATCCCTTTTCAGATGTGTGGCTTAGCCATTGGCTGTTTGTTCCTCCCCCTTGCTCCCCTTTGCTGCCTTTCCACCCCATGGACTTTGGACTGGGACAGTTTGCTTCAGTGCCCTCCTGGCTATCAAACCACTATTTTCCAGTCCAAAAGGAGCGCAGCCAGGCAGCGAGGCACCCCTTCCCCACTCCCACCACTTCTGTCCATACTGTTGCAGTTTTGAAACACAGAGGGCACCTGGAATAGGTGAGATCAGGAAGGGGAAGGGATCTGGGCCCCTTATTTGCATACCCAGCATTCATAGCAGGCCTTCCAGAAGATTCCCTAGTTTTAGCCCTCACCCTCACTGAAACAGGTCTACAAGTTGCTACATAAATAGCAACGCAGGTGCTCCTTGGGTTTTAGTCTAGGAGAGCTCCTTCCTATGTACTAGTCTTCCTGTACTATAGCACAGGCTCTGTTAAAAATCTTTGTGTTCATGTAAGCCTGCTTGTGATTTATTTCTCAGGTAGTGTCCTATAAATCTAGTCAGGATTTACCCTGAGTCTTGTGGACAGAGTGAATAAACAGAGCTGTTAACACTGAAGAGAGCCAGGGCCCAGCAGCCAGTGAAAAGTAGCAGCTGATAATGATGAGTAGCAGTGACCTAGGGCCTGGCAGAGTTGATCTATGGGGTCTGGCACAAGCATTGGCTGCTGATGCCTGGCAGCAGCAGTGACCAGCAGTTGGCTATGTCAGCTGTTATCTGGTGGCATCAGGACTGCTAGCAGAGCTGCACTTGGCCAATTCATGATTTCCATCTGAATGGAGCAAAAGAACCCCAAGCTAATGAGCAACTCAACAAGTAGCCCGGGCTGGTCTCAAACTCCCACTTCTCCTGCCTCAACTTTCTGAGTGCAGGGATTACAGATACCACCCTGCCTGGTGCGCCACTGCACCCAGACAATGATTCACCTTTGTAAAGTGTATAATTCAGTGGCTTTTAGTATATTCACCAGTTTTACAACCATCACCACTAAGTGTTCAGAACGCTGTCATCACCCTGAAAAGAAACCCTGAACCCATCAACCCAGCAGCAGTTGTTTCCCATAGATCTTTTCCTTGCTACTGTCAACCACTAATCTGCTCTCTTTCTGTCCCTCTTCCTTCCCTTTTTCTCTCCAGTTCTGAGGATTAAACCTACTTTCTATCTCTATGGATTTGCCTGTTCTGGGCATCTCATATAAATGGAATCATACAAATGGATTTTTGTGTGTGGCTTATTTCACTTAGCATAATATTTCCATGGTTAATCCAGGTTGTGCCACATGTTAGTACCTTATTGCTTTTTACTGTTGAATAATATTCTATTGTATAGAGCTACAACATTTCCTTTATCCATTCATCAGCTGGTAGACATTTGGTTTATTTCAACTTTTGGATATGGTGTATAAAATTTCTGTAAACATTTTATTAGAATGTCTCTTTTCAATTTTTTTGAATGTATAACTAGGAGTAAGGTCTGGTGGTCACTCTATTTTTTTTTTTTTTTTTTGGTACTGGGGATTGAACTCGAGTCCTTCTGATTGTGAGGCAGGCAGCGGAACCACTGAGCTAAATCCCCAGCCCTGGTGGTCACTCTATTGCTTAGTCTTTTGAGGAACTGCCAAACTCTCTTCCACACCATTTTATCTTCTCAACAGCAAAGTTTGAGGGCTCAAATTCCTCCACATCTACTCCAATGCTTACTATTGCCTGGCTATTGTCAGACAGGATGAACTTTAGCAGCTATGTATAACTTTATTTATTTGTTTGTTTGTTTTTTTTCTGGTACAGGGGATCAAACTCAGGATCTTGTGCTGCTAAGCTACATCCCCAGCCCTATAACATTAAAGGGAGCTGAAGACGATAAAGCATTAGTTAGCAGGTGGACTCATGTATTTACTGAGGTTATGTTAACCTGGTCACCATTTAGGATAAAGTTTTCTCTCTAGAGTTTTTGAGATAGATTAGTGTATTTACCCACTGTATTGGTTTTCCATTGGTGGACAACAGATTACCACAGATGTGGTGTCTTAACACAGCACCATAGTGCCTCACATTTCTCCTGTATCAGGAGCCTGGAAATGACTTTCCTCAGTCCTCTTCTCAGAGTTTCTCTGTGGCTGCAAAATTCATCAGCAGTAGAGTAGGCCTCTGACTTCCCGAAAGGCTTGGAGCCTCTACGAAGGGATCATCCGATTACATTAGTCCTCTGTAAGTTAATATATCTTTTGATTAACTCAGAGCCAACTGATTAGGGACCTTACTTACAACTGCACAACCTTGTCACTTTTGCCCAATAATCTTATTGGTGATATCTCATCACCTTGGTCCCATTCTATCGGTTGGAAGCAGGCAGCAGCTCCTACCCACAGTCAAGGGGGTAACACCAGAAGAAAGAGATGGGGGAGTCATCTTTGAATTATAGCCACACTCCTATAATGTGTCAATGAGAACTAGTAATGCAGTTTAGACCCTTAATTTTTATAGACTTCAGAACAGGTACTAAGTGCCTTGGACCTGGGCCCAGGCAACATGGTTCTAGTTCTAGCTCTGTTGCTAACTCCTTACAGAAGTTTGGATGAATTTCTTCCTTCCCCTCAGCCTGATTTTCTTCTCTAACCTACAGGAGTAGTTAATAGTCATGCCTACCTCCCAGGGTTAGTGTATGAATTTCCAAATGAGAGCTCTCCTAAATCTCCATGCCTGCCCTTCTTAGCCACTCAGTAGTCTCAGCTCACATACCCCCTCCCACACATACATACAACAAGATTGTTCAATTCCACCCTACCCTCAAAGCCACCCAAGAGCCTTGGCCCCCTTATCCCTTCCACTCAGCCAGCCTTCCCATCTCTGTGCATGGGGCATGCCCGCCATATGCAATTTCACCTCTGCATTAACATGTCACAGAGATGTAACACATGACTGTCCTCAATGGGTGGAGGAACCAAAGAAGAAAACCATGACCTTCTAAGTCAAAATGAGTACAACACACATCCTGTCAAACTGAAGATGAATGCTTACCTTCCTAACAGCCGGCAAAGCAAGAACAAAGAAGCGTACTAGACCCATCCAAAGGTATCATTAGCTTTTATTCTGTCTGGATTTATGAGGACATCTGGTCTAGAGTGGAACCTAACCAGCTTTAAAGCCTGCTCTAAAGCTTTGCTCACATGAGTCTATCTGTTAAAAGGAGGCTGAAGCTTGGGCAACAGCAGATGAAATCCTAGAGCTTTATGGGGTGATTCTCACTTCTCCACCGTGTCATTCTGCCACCACACTGATACCCACTGTCTCCTGGGTATCATCTCTTGTTGTCTTGTTCTCTTTTTAAATTGTGGTAAGATATACATAACACAAAATTTATTATTTTAACCATCTTCAAATGCATTCATGTTTTTGTGTAACCATTGATAACTATTTCCAGAACTTTTTCCTCTTTCTCAGTTGAAACTCTATACTTATTAAACAACAGCTCCTCATTCTTCCCTTATTAGCCCCTGGAAATCCCAATTCTACTCTCTGTTTCTATGACTTTGACTACACTCAGTACCTTATATAAGAAGAATCACAAGCATTTGTCCTTTTATGATTGGCTTATTTCACTTAGCATAATGTCTTCAAGGTTCATCCATGTTGTAGTGTGTCTAAGTTCAGTCTTTTTTATTATTTATTTATTTATTGAGACAGGGTCTCACTATGGAGTTCAGGCTGGCCATGAACTCACCATGTAGCCCAGGTGATCCTCTTGACTCAGCCTCCTTAGTGCTGGGATTACAGGAGTGAGCTAGTTCATTCTTTTTAAACACTGAATAATATTCCACTGTGTGTATAGACCACATTTTGTTGATTCAATATCTGTCAGTGGACATTTGAGAACACCGAATACTAACTGCTAGATCAACAGGGAGGTGCTTTTCAGTGTCTATCTGAATCCCTTTCACTTCTTGCCTATTGCTATGGATGTTAGTGTACAAATATCTGTTTGAGTCTCTGCTCAAAGACTAGATATACACATTTTTTTTGGAGACTCTATGCAGTTCAGGCTGGCTTCAAACTCATGGTAATCTTCCTGCCTCAGCTCCCTGAGTGCTGGGATCACAGGTGTGGGCCACCATACCTGGCAGTGTACACCTTTTAAGAGTAAAACGAAAGACAAATGATAGGAAATCAGGAGATGGATTATGTGGAGATGGCAAGGAATTCTGAGGATGGGAGACGGAAGGGAGGGGAAGGGAAGGAGAAGTAAAAAGGATCAAGATGCGATATGTATATATGTACCAACTCCCCACAATGGATGTATTTATTATTTATCACAAACATACACTAATAAAAAATGGGAAAATCAAAAGACCATATTGTGTGTGTACAATCTTTCTGGATGATAGGGTAATTCTATGTTTCATTTTTTGAGGAAATGCCACACTGTTTTCCGTGGCCACTGCACATTTTTACCTTCCCACCAGCAATGTTCTAGGGTCCAAATTTCTTCACATTCTTGCCAACTTGTGTTATTTTCTGTGTTCGGTTGTTTGTTTGCTGTTATGTTGTTGCTGTTTTTGATCACGGCCAACCGTATGGATGCAAAGTGGCATCTCACTGTGGCTTTGCTTTGCATTTGTGTTACCTCTTGGCCCCGTAAAAATGCAAGTCCCTTGCTTTGGGGAGGCCCCTTTCTGGGGACAGCCTGCTTGCTGGGCTTGTTCTGACCCTGTCAGAGTCCCAGGCCATCCTTTAGATGTCAGGTTATGTCCAGTCCATAGAGCTAGCTATTTTCAGAGCTGTCCTTTCCTCCTCTGCTCAAGGACTAAGTCCCAGTTTTGTCTGTGAGGTCCTGGCTGGGAAGCTTCTGCCGGATGTATGAATTCTGCAGCCAGCCCCTCCCTGGGATGCCTCCTAGGAAGCCAGTGGCTGGCAGAGACCAAGACAGCGAAGGAGCTCAGCCTCTGCAGGAAGCCCAGGGGCTGCAGGCAGGATGGCTCTTCAGCACAGTGGGGGCTATTTTGAATGGGATCGTCATGATGCCATTTGGAGCTGAGATGGGACACTTGGATGCATTTCCCTCATGCCCTGAGCTCATAAGAATCTATATTGGTCAGGAGTGATATATTATGGAGCTCTGTTTGGGGACATAGAGGATTCCGGGATATATTTTGGGAAAATGTGATATATCCTTGATAGGCAGTTGCTCAGAAACAGCCACTTATGTATTTTCCATACCTCAAATCAGAAGATTGTGTCTGGCAAGAAGGAGAGTATTTATGGGGAGACTGAACCCTTGAGGTTGGAATTATCCCAGAAAAACTCAGAGGTATGGAGTCTGTAGAAATGCACAGCAGATTAACTAAGCTCACAAACAGGATGTGTTTCTGGTGATTTGTTTCTCCATATTCACAACCCCAGTCTCTGAAATGAGCTTCTGCACACAGCAGGATTTGTCGTTTTAATTTCATTTCAACAACCCAAACAGCACATAAAAACATCATCACTGAAAAATAAAAGGAAATGACACTAATAAAGTCCAACTCCCCTTCAACTATTGTCCCACCTTTCAGTCCCATGTTGGCAGCACTGCAGTCGTAAGTTCAGCGTGTTATCATCTCGAGCTTTTTCTGCCCATCTACAAGTTAACATACGTATACCTCCAAGTGAATGTGTCACTTTGTTTTTTTAAATATAAATCACACCATCAAGCTGGCCACTGTGGTGCACGCCTGTAATCCCAGCTACTTGGGAGGTTGAGGCAGAAGGATCTCAAGTTCAAGGCCAGCCTCAGCAATTTAGCAAGACTCTGTTTCAGAATAAAAAATAAAAAGGGCTATAGATAAATGGTAGAGTGCTTGCCAGGCACGAAGTTCTGGGTTCAATCTGCAGTATCACATGGGCATATTTTTAAAAAAGTTTTTGTTTTTGGTGTTTGTGTGTTTGTTTTTTGAGACAGGGTTTTGCTATGTAGTTCAGGCTGGTCTTGAACTCGCTGTGTAGCCCAGGCTAGCCTTGAACTCACAGCAATCCTCCTGCCTCAGCCTCCCAAGTGCTGGGATCACAGGCATGTGGCACCATGTCCAACAACATGGGCATATTTTATATTATCTTGCAATTTACTATTTTCACTTAACATATATATATATATATATAAATTTCTCAAAGTCTGATCATGCAATCTCGTGATTACTGTTAATCTATTTTACGGCTTCATAGTTCTCCATGGAATGAAGCTACTTTGGGTGACTTAGCCACACTCCCCAGGAGATATGCATTTATGTTGTTATCAGCTATTCACTATTTTAATTAATGCTTTGGGAAATATTTAATCGTGCTACTTTAGAACATATGAAGATACTTTTCTAGGATGAGTAGTCAAAGTTGGCATCCAGAAACAATGAAGAAAAATTTCCAGAAAGTCAAGTTGCTTTGGGAGATGTGGTTTATGTGGCTCCTGGCTAAAACGCAACTGCTTACCTACTGGGGGACCCTCCTAGAGGGAGTGGGGTAGCAAACCCTAATGCCTGTAGGGACCAGGATTGCACATAAACGAAATGAGTCAGTGGCTGTCAGTCAGGAGAGGCCAGGAGCGTGCTGAAACAAAAACCACTGTGCCCCATGGCTGAAGTGGCCTCTACTCAGTCTCAGCCAAATCTGAGCACATAAGGAAGAAGATTTGGGATTGACAAATATTCCATGGTTTTTAAATTATTTCTTTAGTTAGTTTTTAATGGTGAGCTTTCTTTCTTTGGTACCAGGGATCAAACTTGGGACCTTGTGCTTTCAAGGTAGGCAGCAGCACCACTGAGCTACATCCTCCCCCCTTTTTTGTACCAGGGATGGATTTTTTAAATGTGAAATCTTCTGGTTTTAAATGTTGGCACTTGCTATAGTTTGGGTCTTAAGTGTCCCCAAAGGCATGTGTTAAAGGATTGGTCCCCAGGGTGGAGCTACTGGGAGGTGACGGACCTTTAAGAGGTGAGGTCTGGTGAAAGTCTTCAGGTCCTGAGGGGTCCTGCCCTCCAAGGGGACAGTGGGGCCCTGGCCCCTTCCTCCCTTTCTCTTCTCAACCACGAGGTGAGTGGGTTCTCCTCTGCCGTGCCTTCCCCTCCCCCATGTGCTGCCTCATCACAGGTCCAAAAGCAACGGGGTCCACCATTCATGCACTGCTGCCTCCACAACTGGGAGCCAAGATAAAGTTTTCTGCTTTATAAGTTGATTTTGTCAGATACTTATTATAATGATGAAAAGCTGAGTAACACTGGACTGATTCCATTAAAACAAAGCAAAACAAGGCACGGTGAATGGAAAGCAAAACCAAAAACAAAAACCACCTGCCGGCCAGGTTGGGTGTATGAGTTGACAGTCAGAGTCTGAGCCCTAGAGACCAGGTGCTGTGGGAAATGCTACTTTGAACCTCGTTCTGAACAATGGTGATGAGTCACCTGATACAATGGAAGAAGCAGTAACCTTGGCAGAAAGCCATAGAGAGACACGCCAAGCAGAATACAGCAGCTGGCCCAGAACTCAGGGAGATGGTGTGCAAGCAGCTCAGAAAGCGCTCCAGTCTGCTTCCTGGGAAGCTGATTTCAGCCTAGTCTGGAAGAATAACTAGGTAAATGGATCTATCCAGGTCTGGGAGGCGCCACCTTCGGCACAGGGAGCACCTATTCCTGAGAGTGTGCAGAGAGGCTGGTCTCCCTCTAAAGGGACATTGTAGCCAAGATTCTGCCCTCAGATGGGCACTGGAGCAGACATTCTAGCTCTGTTCAGACTTGAGATCACAATTGAGATTTAAATTGAGCTGTTCTTTAATGAGTTCTTACTGGGTACAGGAGGAAAGGAACAGGAGAACTACATTTGCAGAGCACCTGCTATGTGCTATATATGCTATACAGGCACGATCACAGCCATCACCAAGTCTCCCAGCAGCCCCACAAAGGACACCCAGCGGTCCCGCGAAGGCAGCCCATTCACACTCCCATTCCGCAGATGGAGAAAATGAGCCTGTCCAAGTCCTTGTAGCCAGCAAGCAGTGGGCCTTGAGCATTTGGCGCTTCTGGCTCAAAATTTAGCATGCTTTGAGACACTCATGAAGTGTCTGTTTTACTTTTATCACCTATGGCAGAGTTGAAATGATGACAAGCGCCCTATCGAAGCGCACAGCGCTCTCCCACATATAGTTTTCCTCCTTTCGTGTTCTCATTTGTTCACTGATGGACTCTGTCAAAAGCCTCAGTCACCTGTGCTTATCTCTGTTATCCTGAAGTATTCACTCCTCATTGTCAGTCTGCAAAGAGGAAGCCCCTATGCTGGTCATTCTCACTTCTGGGCAAGAGCAAAGATTTTTCTCACAGTTGCCTCTTGAATGCCCTGACAGTATTAAGGTAATGATTACAATGTCAGTTTGTGGTGTTCAAGTGCATCCCTGTTTTCATGCTGAGAACATTCTACTTCTACAGATGGAGCTACTCAGTCTTTTAGGAGGGCATTTGGCTGCAAATAATAGAAACCCAACCACATGGACTTAACAACCAAGAGGCAGCAGCACAGGATGGAGCAGTGACCCTTCGAAGTCATCAAGAACTTCTGCCATCTTCCCTCTGCCTTCATCAGCATGTGACCCTCTTTCTCAGGATCAGAGGACACCTGTGGTGTCTTCAGGCATTTACCCCAGCTCCGGGCAGGAAGCAGTGGAAGACAAAAGATAAAAATCACAAGCTAGTTGAGCCTGTTATTTTTTTAAGCAGGAAGACAAACAATGGATTCCCTGGTAGCCCCACCCACTGTCCTGAGAGGTCACCCCTACCCCATGAGTACCCCGCAACACTGAATTCCTAGCAATGTCTTTCGCACTGTACATGTCCTTTTTTGCAAATGACAGCATAATTTGTTTAAAACATATTACTTTTAACCTTAGCAATAGTGCAGGTTCTTATTAGCTTGAAAGCAGAGACAATACATAGACTAACCTTACCAAAAGCTGACCAGAGTCTGTGGCATATGCAGGGTGACTGGGGCTCTTGGAGTTTGCCGTGCTGGTCCACTATTCCAGAGTTGTGGAGCTGAAGCTCTAAGCAGCTGTGGGGGAGAAAGTGGGCCATGGTATTTCAACACATAATCCTCACAGGGCCCAGATTTCTTGCATCTGCCACAGTTCTCATCTCAGAAACTCATTACCTCTCTGCTTTCTACCTTTTACTGTTCTTTTGTGTGTGTGTGTGTGTGTGTGTGTGTGTATGTGTGATTTCAACTTTATTAACTAAACACAAAGAGGAAAACGTATTACATGTACTTACAGTAACTTCTGCTAATATGATTAGAGTTTAAAGATTTAAACTTAAAATTTCAGAAAAACATCTTCCAGAATAATTTAAGAAGAGAAATATAGGGCTGGGGATTTAGCTCAATGGTTCCGCCGCCTGCCTAGAAAGCGCAAGGTGCCGAGTTCAATCCCTGGTACCCCCCCCCAAAAAGAAGAGAAATATAAAATTACCTTTTACTTTTCAAAAATATTTTTTATAGCTGGGTGCCTGTAATCTCAGCACTTAGGAGACTGAGACAGGAAGATCCCCACAAGTTCAAGGCCAGCCAGGGTTACATAGTGAGTTCAAGGCCAGCCTGAACTACAGAATGAGAGCTTATCCCCCAAAATTTAAAAATGTATTTTTTTATTATAACATAAAACGTAGATACAGAAAACCCACGGAAATTAAACAATAGTTCAATGAATTATAATAAAGTGAACTCCATCGGGGGACAATAAAAGGTCTTAGTTTGAACCCCTTCTGTTCCCCAAAACAATTCCATGCACTATTTATATTGCTTCTACTTATTTTTAAATTTTTATTTCTTTATTTTAAGAGTACTGGGATGGACTCCAAGGCATCACAAAGGCTAAGCAAGTGCTCTCCCACTGAGTTTCATCCTCAGCCCTTCTGAATTTTACTTTGAGACAAGGTCTCACTAAGTTCCCCAGCCTGGCTTTGAACTTGTGACCTCCTGCCTCAACCTTCAGTGTAGCTGGAGGCTACTCTAGGACTAGATCTGTGCCACCAAACCGGTTGTTTCCATATATTTTTATAGTATTATCATCCATATGTGCATCCCAAGGTTTAGTTTACTCTAGCCCATTTCAATTATTAGATGTATCTTTTTTGAATCTTTAAAAAAAAAATTTATATGTTCCTCCTCCATCTTCATGTTTTTACGACTCATTAGTTGATGAGCCCATGTTGTTTGCCCCAGAGTATCCAGCCTGGATTCTTCTGACAGTGCATTCTCAGTGTAGTTCTTCATGTTCCTCTGTCCTTTGCCCTTCCTGGAAATTGGCAGCTGAGTCTGGACATGAGATTAGGTTTAATCCCAAGGCAGGTCTATGGGTGCTATTTTTTGAAACTATAGAAGGCACATTATATCTGATATCTCTATTTTTTATGACCTTAGTAGCTGTTGAGGCCCAAGTTTCCTTTCAACTTTATAGCAGAAATACAGTCTGTAGAGAATAATGAACAGCTTGGTATTTATGTCTTCCTGCCTCTCCTTCCCCAGGAGATGTTGGGCCCTGAAGTTTGAAGTTTGGGGGTGTACTTGTGTAAAAATAATAAAACAAAACCACTGGGCTCCTTTTCTTCTTCTGGAGATTTCTGAGGCTCCTTTGGTTGTGGAGTGGCCTTAGGATGAGTGTCCACTTCTTGGTCCTCCTGAGGTCCTAGGGGCTGACAGGGAATCCACTGACTGCAGTCACTGCATGTGTGGGAGCACCGGCCTCCTGAGGGTCAGGAGTCACGCCATGCTGGACTTTCAGACACACATGGGAACAGGGCAGGCAGTAAGCAGTGAGTGGAATCAAAGACAGAGCAGCTGCTCAACAGGGGAGCCCAGCGAACTCTTCTGATAGTGGGCACTGAGTGAGCCAACCACATCCACCACCTACATCAGCAAAGCCCTCTGATAGTGGATTGAACCAGACCCAGACCCAGGGCTGCCTCTTGCCTTCAGCCTAACACCACCCATGAGGAGCCCCACACCCTATCACTGGGTCAGGGTAGAGTGGCAACAATGGCAATGGAAGCCAAACAGGCCACACTCCTATGGCAGACTGATTCCCAATCCCCACTGCTAGGCAGAGGATGACAGTAAGAACAGAGCCAGAAGGCAAAAAGAGAAGTGCAGGGAAGGAAAGGAGAGTGTGGAAGAGGGAGAGGGAGAGGGAGAGAGAGAGGAGAGAGAGAGAAACTGTGAATGGGGCTTGAGATAGTGCCCTTGATGGATGCTCATCTACCTTCCTGGCTGTGACAGAGATGTCATTCTGTCCTTCAATCCTATCAATTCTTTTCTAAGAACCAGTTCTCTGCATCATACAGCATTTTACTTAAAATAGATAAAATGATTCTTTCTACAACTGAACCTTTACTGATACAACTGGATTAGATAAAAACTGATGTACACGACCAGGATTTATAAACTAGGATTACACATAATTTTCCCACTACCAATTAAAAGTGTGAACTCATCAAAGGATTCATAGAAGAATAAAGAAACTACCTTTCTTCCTATCTTTGAATTGTGTGTACATTCCCAAGGAATCACACTGTATGCTTATCTAAGCAACTAGAACAGTGTTGATCTACTTTGTGTGTGTTGCTATTTTCCATCCTACAAGCATGGCAGACATTACTAATCAATCATATGCTTTTTTTCCTGAAACTAGATGTGGCTTTACCTATCTTTACACAGCACTTCAAGCAGCCACCTCCTATTGATTAGATTAGAAGGCAAGTGTAAAATGGTTTAGCCATGACTGTCCTAGAACAAAAATGAATTTGAGAGCTCCATAAACATTTTCAGCCTCTGTTTTGTTTTTGTTGTTGTTTGTTTGTTTGCTTTGTTTTGGTACCAGGGATTGAACTCGGGACCTTGGGCTTACAATGCAGGCAGAGCACCACTGAGCTAAATCCCCAGTCCTAAGTCTCTGTTTTTAAAAACTTTTTTATTTTTTTACTAGATGTTTATGTGCAAGACTCTGTGTGACATGCTTTAGGGGAATCTAAAGATTATTTCAATATGGATTCAGCCTCAGGAAGCCTCTCCATCACTGGGAAGTAGAGTCATGCTCACAATTGCATTGCAAGAGAGGCATCTAGCATGTTGTGAAGGATGAAAGTTTCTTTTTTGTTTGTTTTTTGTTTTGGTTTTGGTTTTTGAGACAGGGTCTCCCTATTAATTCAGGCTGGCCTTGAACTCACTATGTAGCGTAGGCTGGCCTCAAACTCATGGCAACCCTCCTGCCTCAGCCTCCCAAGTGCTGGAATCACAGGTGTGCACCACCACACCCAGCGGATGAATGTTTCTTTCTGGAAGCTGGTAGTGCAGAGTCTTGTAGAACATTTGAGCTTTGAATTTGTGACAATGTGGAGATGGAAGGAGCAGAGGAAAGGAGAGCTGAGCAAATGTAGAGAGGTGACAACCAAAGGTGAGAGTAAGCAGAAAGGAGGCGAATGGTACTGTCTGGCTGGGCAAATAAGAGGATGTGATGAGGAGCAACAGGACCCAGGGTTTGGAAGGGAAGATTACTTTAGATGGTCCAGGGCTTTGAATGCCTGGCTAAGGGGTAGGGACCTGCGCATAAAGCTGTGGAAAGCCAAGGAGGAGGGGAGGTGCAATGACAGATGGGTAGGACAGAGCTGCACTTAGGAGCACGGATTTTATTTCTGGCTGAAAGATCCATTAAATTAAAGCAAGAGGCCAGAGGAGGAGTGGCCACTTAGGATGCTGTTGCAATGGCTCAGTGTATCCCCTGAGGCCCAGTTAGGCGATAGAAGCTGCATTTTTAATTTGAAATTTTAATATAAAGATCTTATTTTTAACAACTGTAGTAAAATCTACATAACATAAAATGTATCATTTTAACCATTATTAAGTGTACAGTTTAGTGCCATCAAGTACATTCATATTGCTATGCAACCATCATTACCATCTATCCCCAGAGTTTTTTCATCTCAAACTGAAACTCTTTTCCCATTAAACATCAACTCCCCATTGCTCTTCCCCTCCCAGCCCCTGGGAATCAAAAATATTCTACTTCCTATTTTTATGCATTTGACTATTCTAGATAACTCATATAATAATAAAGGACTTTTAACTAGTAAAATGTAGCTAATTATTGGAAGTAGAAATGAGAACTCTAAAGAATACAGAGATAGTAAGTGCAAGGAGCAGTTATTACCCCTAAAGATGAGGGGGAGAAAAGGAATAATAACCAAGATCTTAGAGGGATCCCCCTTCCCTCCCTTCTCCCTCCTCCCATGGTTAAGATTCAAACTTCTTGGAGAGCACACTGCTGCCATAGGATCACGCAGGCTTCTGTGGCAAGAAACTTGCCTCAGGCATGGGCCAGAGCTAGTGCAAAGGAAGAGCTTTCCAGGTAGCAGAGAAAGCTACTGAAGGTGCAGCTTGGAGTCCACCAACAGGAGAAGCTTGCTGGTGAAAGAGAACTTTCTGGAGGTCAGAGTTTAGAGCCAGCCTGTGAGGTCTGAAGGTGAGTACTGCTGGACTTGGCACACCTGATGGGCTGCCTGGCAGTGCCAAAGAGCAGCACTCTGTGAGCAGGCAGGGAACTCCTGCCTGCTTACTCTGGCCTGGCAGTGTCCTCTATTGACAAAGCTTCATGCCAAACCTGGGCAAGGGAGAAATACCTCTAGGGTCTAGTTCTGGTATCACAAAGCAGGGCAAAAGAGAGTGGGTTTGTATCCATGAGGCAGAAGACTGGCCACTAGGGCACCAGCTAAGAGTACCTGAAGACTGGGCTATATAAGTGCCTGTGAGGAAGGACAGGAGGAACTAACCCAGAGAGAGCCACAGGGAAGGTGGATGGACAGCCTGGCCAGTGCTGCCCTGTTTTTTATATAGTGAATACTATACTTTTCCAATGCTAAGTCATTTAACTCCACAGAAGCATTTCTAGAGGGTCTCCTTTTAAGCACATGTAATGCAACATCTAATGAAAGGAAATACAGAGAGCAAAGTTCAGAATATCTACAGCAAGCCAAGAACACCAGGCACATTCAGAAACTCCTCACCTCTAATCTGATCATATCAGTGAGGTAGACATTAAGATGCTCATGTTACAGAAAGGGAAACTGAGGCACAATCAAATGAAGCAACTTGCTCAAGATTCTTAGAGCCATATGAACATCCAGATGAAGGGCATGGCAGGGACCTGCTAGGGTTGGGCTAATTTTTCTGTAAAGGCCAGGCAGTCAATGTTTTAGGGCAAATGGTCTTTTTCTCAATTACTGAACTTTGAGGTTGTGATGTGAAAGCAGCCATAAACAACATATAAATGGATGAGTGTGTCTGTGTTCCAAAAAAACTTTATTTACAGACACCTGCATTTGAAATTCATATGATTTTCATGAGTCATGAAATGCTTTCCTCTTTTGATTTTTTCCAACTAATAAAAAATGGGAAATTTTCTTTGCAGGCTGTATAAAGACAGGTTCCAATGGGCCTGTTGAGCTGAGGTTTGCTCTTGCCTGGTCAAGGCTCTGGGCACTTAAGAGTGTGCTTTTGCACTGAAAGTACAGCACCACCCAGGAGTTCTAGAAATGCAGAATCTCAGGCCCCACCTCAAACTCAGTGAATTAGAGTCTGGCCTGTTTATAGGACTCTTGCAGTTTTCCTTCCCATGTTGCCTCTAAAGTAGAGTATTAAGGTGCTTGGGTTATTGATATGCATTTTAAAATTGAGGCACAGGACCTAATTTGTGATTCTCTGTTAAAACAGAGATTCTTGGCCTCATCATAGAGAGCCTAACTAGCTCCCCCAAGGGCCTATGCCCCTGTCTCAGGACTAGATTTCTAGTAACAAGGCTCTAAAGCACTGGTTCTCCAACTTGCCTGCACACTGAGATGGCTCGTACCATGCTTGAGTTCCATCCTCAGAAATTCTGATTTTAATTGGCCTTTGGTAAGGCCTAAGCATAGCCATTCCTAAAAGTTCCCCAGGTAGTTGCCGTGGCCAGCCAGGTGGTCCAGAGCAGAGGTTACAGGTAGGTGACCAAAAGTAGTCAACACTTCTATATAGCTTGACCCACCCAGTGTTTTAAATTTGTTTGACTGCCAATATTGAAAAATGGAAATTTCATATACATGCCATACAAACATACAGATTTCCAACTTCACCTGAAAAATCAGAAAACCTGGCATGGTCAGCCCTGATTCCTACAAGGTCGCCACAGGCTGGGTGTTGAGTAACAGCTGAATTCAGAAGCCCAGCCCACCTCACTCTCCATTGTTATCCCACTTTTACTGCCTTACCCTGCACACATTTCTGTTTGCCAACCCTGGTTAGACTCTGGGAGCATACACTGGACCTTCTGCGATAGATTCTGTCTTTGGCTCTGCTGCTTGGCTGGGAGAAAAACAGTTCTTTCTAAAATCTGGTTTCAGATTTTCAAATTGCAAAATAGCCAATATGTTGTAAATCTGGGTATTTTGCCCATATGTCTTAATCTTCAATATGTTACAACCTGCACAGTATTGTTTTACAGGACTTTTTGGCTGTCCCAAGTCAAATTATGATCTCTTCTTAGAAAACCACATCCAAAGGCCTGGGATATCGCTCAGTCATGCCACACCTGCCTGGTAAGTGCAAGGTCCTGAGTTCGATGCCCGGTACAAACAAAACAAAACAAAACCATATGTAGTAGTTGACAAATCCAATGCCTGGTCAGTTTTGGTATTTCAAACTAATGTGTCAATTCTATGACTCACTTTCAGGCATCAATTGTTTGCATTTGCACATAGAATATGGATTTAAAGTCCTTCACAGTTTTGGGCCGGGGGTTTAGCTCAGTGGTTCCAGTGCCTGCCTCGAAAGCGTGAGGTCCCGAGTTCGATCCCCAGTACCAAAATAAATAAATAAATAAAATAAAGTCCTTCACAGTTTAAAAGCACTTTCCCAGACATTCTTTCATAGAATCTCCACACTGAACTGAACTAAAGCAAATATATTACCCATAACTATAGACAAAAAATTGAGGCTCAAAGAAGGCAAGGGACTTTTTCAAGTTGACCTGGCCTGTTTATAGGACTCTTGCAGTTTTCCTTCCCATGTTGCCTCTAAAGAATGCTGCTTGAGGAACTACTCCTCTGAGAGAATTCCAAGAGAACAACAGCCCTCACTGCAAGACAGCAGTCTGGAAGCCATAAGGCTTTGGATGTGCTCACTCCTGCACATCTGCTTTCTGACCTCATGCTGTTCAGATCAGATTGCTCTCCAATAAGCTCTGGTTTATCAGAAAAATTAACATTCCTAAAAGATACTTGGGATAATGGAAAGAACATGGATTTGGGAATCACAGAGACCTGGGTCCAAGAGTCCCCCAACCTCAGCCCCACCAGCTCAACCAAGGGGAAAATGTACCTCATTGCCTCAGCATGAATCATAGCCAAGAGAGGCAAAGGTGTTGAAAAACAAACATAGCAAGGATTGTGAGCTGTATAGAAAAAAAGGGGCAACACAGGAAGACAATCTTGATGGTACCTTATGATCACTGGGAGGTAGCTGGAAGCAAGTATCTCAACCTGATAGTTGAAAGGATCACCATTCCCAATATTCTTTCTGTGAGAGCCACATAAGCTCAGAATGGGCAGGGTGCTACTCAAAGGAAGAAAAAAGAAGAGCTTGGATCCATCTTTGGGACTTAGTATGTAGGCACAGTAGCTTAGTAGGGGATTCTCTCGCATCAGGCCATCACTTCCCCTCTCCCTTTCACTAGGAGAATAGTGAAGGTGTTATGTTTGTTTAGCCAAACACGTTCCCTTGGCAGAAGGAATCCAGGGAAGGTATATCAGTGTTTGCATCTACAAACATTTTTATTGATTGTACCTTTGGGCTTGAGGAAGGACAGAGGCATCATAAATTCTCTGTTTCCATTGCTTCCACCTTCATTCTTATCTCATCAGCCTCCTGCATGGCCTCCCTGTTTTCACTCACTTTCCAAGGAATCTGTCTTCCATATTAGAGCTATGCATTATGGCCTCTTGCTTGCCTGCATGCAGGGATCACCTGGTAAGTCACAGTAACGGATGAAAGAGGCCATAGCAGTGATGGCGAACCTTTTAGAGACTGAGTGCCCAAACTGCAACCCCAAATCCACTTATTTATCAGAAAGTGCCAACACTGCAATTAAACCTGAATACTGAGGTTTTAGGCTAGAAAAACAACTTACATTAACATCTCTTATCTTAAAAGAAAAACACAATAACATGACATAGGTTTGTCACCACTCTCAGCTAGAGCATGGCCAGGAATGCTTTAGAAGGGCCAGGAGGAGGGAATTAGACTTTATCCTGAAAGTGGTTTCAGAAAAATTATTTTTTATTATAAATATAAATTCATATTAATTGCACAAATCAGTGAGGTTCACTGTGACATTTCCATGTGTTTGTGTGTGTGTGTGTGTATCATGCTTTAATTGTATCTGCCCTCCCTATTCTGATAAAGATTACTTTAGCTCAGTAGCCCACCACCTTAACTTTATATTAGAATCCCCAAAGGGATCCCATACAAGACCATACTGCAGATAAATAACATTAAAATTTCTGGAGAGCCTCAGGTATCTGGGAGCTAAAGCATCTTACATGATTCCAATGTGTAGTCAAGGTTGAGACCCAGTGCTGGTAGCTCCAGTGTGGAGAACAGATTAGAAGAAATGACACTAAAGAGTCAGAAAGATAGCTTAAGAGACTGATACTAAGAGATGCTAAGATAGGTACTGGGGAAAAATTGATGGAAATAAGAAGGAAAGGACATGAGGTAGGTTAAGGAAGGAGAGCATGTAGGGTTAATGAGTTGGTATCTCCGCTTGGCAGGAGAAGGGAAGCATTGAAGATGATTCCAGGATTCTGCCTAGTCACCTAGTTGAGTGGTGGCACCACTACCAAGATAAGGAAGACTGGAGAGCAGCAGCGGCACTGGGGAGGTCTAGGGAGATACTGAATGCGATAGGACTGCAGGATGGTCAAGAGGAGAAGTTGGATGCATGCCTGATACCAAGGAAAAGAGTATATGGCCTGGCTTGGGAGCAGAAGAACAGGTTTGAGAATCCTTGGCATCCAGGTGGTAGTTGAAACTGTGGATGTTGATGAGATGACCAGGGGAGAAGGTAGAAACAAAGTCAAGAACATCAACTAGAAGAGGAAATGGTTAATGATGGAGCAGCATTAAACAGTGATTGAGGCTAAGGCCACAGGTTCTCACCCCTTGACTTCCTTGGAGGGCAAGACAGAAGCACTGTTCACAAAGCCAGATGAGAGGCGAGCAGAGTTGCTGGACCATTTCTTGGCTCCTGCCTGAAGCTGCTCCTTCAGCTAACCTGTTGCCTCCTCACTTGGGTTAGGGATGACATCTGAGTTATGAAAATAAATCTGAATGCAAGGCTCTGTTCTTGTCAGATCAGCTTCAAGAATCCCAGCTAGCTGGATATAGTGCTGCACACCTGTAAACCCA
The DNA here is from genome assembly GCF_000247695.1 of Heterocephalus glaber. The sequence goes on from NW_004624758.1 coordinate 4,113,842, forward strand.
GCACTCTGGGAGGCTGAGGCAGGAGGAATGCAGATTTGAGTCCAGTTTGGGAAATTTAGTGACTTAATGAGACACTGTCTTATAATAAAAAAGTAAAAAGAGTGAGAATGTAGCTCAGTGTGGAGACCCTGGCTTCAGGCCCTACTACCTCCCACCCCTAAAATAAAATCCCAGTTAATTATATTGGCTTGAAATTGGGAAGGAGTTCAGCCTTGTCTCACAGGTTTGAAAATTGAGATTCAGAGGATGGAAAAACCTTACCCAAGGCCCCCGTGAGTTGGCAACAGGGCCAGAGACCTGGTGTACAGGTCCCATGTCCCTTGGGCAGTCTACAGCACCCTGCACTGCAGCTTTAGTGACCCGTCTCTGTGTCAGGGTCCAGCACAGTGCCCAACATCTACTCAGGCTCTCAGTGCACTGAAGGCAATTTATAAATACCTTGCTAAAGGAATAAAACTGCTCCCAAAACATCTGAGAGCTGAGGACATGGGGCTTATTAGGAAGAAGACAAGAGGGTGCTGAAGTCCATCAGCTGGAGAGTGTCCATTTGAGCTCAATATTTGCTGAAAAGAGACTGACGCTCACCCTACACATTAGTTCCTTGGAGAAGTGACTTTGTCTATGCCTGTCCAGTCGAACCCCCAGCAATGGGCTGGTGAAGAAATGCCCTGGTCACTTGGGGTCAGGAGCCCATCTGGAGGAGTAGGAGCTGTGGAAAGGGAGGCAAGAGGCCATGCCCCATCCTGCCATTTACATTTCTTGAGGTAATCAGCTCACCTTCCATAGTTGCCAGTAAAACAATGAGGTCAGACTCAGCGATCTTTGAGATCCTTCAAAACCAGTGGACTTGGTTGATCCTTTGCCATTCCTCAGATCTACACAAGAGAGCTTCTGTCAATTCTTTCCCAAACGTGGAATAAGGACTCTTCCTTGCTCAATGCCTAGTTCCTTCCTCCAGGTGGAATTAATTAGCTGTCAAGGCTGGATGTGGGGGAAAAAGAATTCCATTCTTATGTTATATTGGTTAAAAACACACTTCCATATAAGCACATACATCTGTCTTCATGCTTGCTCTGAAAGATGCTTCTGCTGACAGCTTTTTGGCAAGTTGAGTGAGCTGGAGTCCTCCTTTCCTGACACTTACCTTGCTCAGGAGTGAGAGGTACAAAGCTTGGTCTAGCACACTTGATGGTGTTGGGGTTTGTGCATTGCGCCTTTCGGCTTACAAGATACTTTCCCAAACTATGCCACTGGATCCTCACTGAAGCCCTACGAAGTAGGTAGCATGGGTAGGTTTCCATTACCATTCCAGGGGTGAGGCATCTGAGGTTAGGAGAGGTTTAGTGACTGGCTGGGATCACAAAATAGTCACTGGTAGAGCAGAGTCACCAATCAAGGTGTCTTGACTCCATAGCCAACCCTTTCATCATTGCTCATTCATTCATTCTTCCATTTGACATACATTTAAAGAATGTCACACAAACTAAATCCTGAGACAAGCTCTGAAAATACAAAGGTGAAGAAGCCATAGTTCTAGGGAGACGAGCTCAGTCTAATGAGTTGGGAGACAGAGCTCTAAAGCAGTAATGGAAACTCAAGAGCTGTTAAAAAGCCCAGTGTTGCTGAAGACTAGGGTGTGTGGTGGGTACACAGGGACATGAGGTGAAGAGTTAGCAGGTACCTGATGGAGAAGCTCAGCTTTCTGAGTGGAGCTAAGGTTGATCCAGGAAGTGCTGGGCTGCTGAGTATGGCTCTTCCAGATTTTCCTGTTGGGTAAATGGTGTGCTGGCTGCTGCTACTGCTGGTCACCTCCGTGGTCCAATGGTCTCCTCCACTGTGCACATGCCTGGCCTGACCCAGTCAGTCATTCTAGAGAGCATTGCTCAACTTCAGAAAAGCTTTCAAAAGAGGCAAGAGAGAAAGAAGAGGTGGAGGAAGAGGAGAGATACTTGAGAAATTCAGGGGAACTAGCCAGGGTGTGGCCCCTGAGAGGCCCATGTGGGTTTCACACCACCAGGTTGATGTTCGCTGTCCTCTGAGAGGACAGCAGCTCCTCAGACTCCCCACAGACCTCAAAAGCCCTTGGGTTTCCTCTTGTTCCCTCAATGATGAGGGCTGGAAAAAAGGGACCTGTTCAAGCAGTGAACGTAAAGAGAAAACCCTTTCAATTCCTTTTTTTCCCTGCCTAGTTTAAGTGAACATTGAACCACAACCCAACATATGCTGGCCAATAAATTGCACAGCCCTTTCACATTCATGAGTTTATACTTCATCATGCAAACTGTAGCTAAACAGAACTGCGGGACATCAGGTCATCGGATATTAACCAGCACTCTTCTGGACTCACCATGTTATCTGGCCAAATCCAGGCCTCCAGGAAGCCCTCACAAGATCTTACTATCTCCATTTCCAGCTGAGGAGATACATGAGTTTCCACTTAGCTGGTTCCATCTGGGGAATGTGCTGCCAGGGGCGAAAGAAGAAGGTGGTGACTGGTGGATGTCAGCACTCTTTTGAAAAGCTTCTCGTGGTCAGCTGGGAATGTGCTGTTGGAGGCAAAGTGAACCACTGAGCCAGGGAAGTGCCAGGGACAAGACTGGCCTAGTGTTCAGTGCTAGTGTGTACATCCATCCCTTGTTTAATTCTGACATGAGCCTTGCAAGGAGACAATATTTTGTAGATGAGTAGTTGAGAGAAGCAGAGTAACTTGCTAAGGTCATGAAGGTAACAAGTGAATCCACTGCTGTCCCTTTTCCATCACAGTGGGCTGCCCCCACATTGACATCATCTTATGTGAAGGGCCTCAAGGAGGCCTACTCCTGAGCATTCATTCTCTACCCTCCTTATTAACCCATTTTAAATTTAGCCTCCAGGCACTTATCTAAATACTCCTTGAGTCCAACCAGAGTTTTGTCTAACATGAAATATGTGTGTGGAAAGAGCCAGGAAATAAGCCACCTTCACACCCATTTCTCCTCTCTAGGAAGGAGACTGCTCTAAAGAGATGCCCTGCAGAAAACAGTGAGAAGGCTAAGAAGGCATCCAGGGATGCTGATGTTGTTTCTGCTTGGTTGACTGTGGCTCTAGGATCTTGGCCTGGAAAACCTGGAGTTACCAATGTAAGGGGGACAACTCCCTGACTGTTATTCCCACTCCTGGGACACTATAGTTTCCTCCTTTCTCTGTATTGATGCCGGGCAACTCCACAGAGTTCTCTGGGTGCTTGCTCACTGCTTCCCTTCTCAGACAAGAAGGCTCACAGCTATAGGCTTTCCCTGCCCAGGAGTGGCGATTTGCACTCACAGCAATGAGAGCTTGTAGTGGGTATTTTCTTCAAGCTACTTATGTATTTCATAGCGTGGGTCTGCATGGAGAGTTACCTCATCCATTGCTTGTCCAGGTGGTTGCAGCATCTTGCCAAGTTTTCCCTAGAACATTGTGAGCCCTATGAGGCTCTTGTTTGCCTGAGATTTTCCTCTCCTCTCCAGTGAGTCAAGCCTAACGTGATCCATTCCTTTGCATGGACAATACTTCAGTTGTGGTGCCACCTTGGAGACTGTTGGCAATGCAAAGTCCAGGCCCCATTTGAACCTACTGCATCAGACTCTGCATTTCCCAAGATCACACACACAATAAAGGTTGAAAAGAACTGCTCTAAATGCCCATGAAAGTTCAATTACAAAACCCCATCATCTCCTAAAATAAGTTTAATATAATAAAGAATTGAAGATGACAATTGAGTACGGTAAGATGGTATTAATACGCTACAGGGTACTCCTCTGCTCATCCTGTTAAAAGGCAATGGAATGTCAGAGAAATTGGTAAAGTTATCCTAGTTCAAGAATATTCACTAAGTCTGGCTTATAGGTCAAGGGCAAATGAGGTGCCATAGAGCATGGAACTCTATGTTGATATGTGTTTAAGTCAGCATTATGGTTATGGTTAGGGTTAGGCTTAGGGTTAGAGTTAGAGGCTGGGTTCAGGTGTAATGGGAATGAATTGAGATGGATTAGTTGTGTTTCTCATGGACTCTGTGGGGATAGTGCAGCCACAAGGGTGCCATTGTCTGCCATCCCTGTTCCAGGTGCTCATTTATATCACTTGGTGGTTTCCCTGCTCATCCCCCAGCATTTCCCAGTAACTCCTGGGACTAAAGCACTGGATGACTCTGCTCATTGTCATGGACATGCTGACTGCTTGCTTCGGCCTTTTACCATCCCAGAGTCACAGCAACGATTCTCTAAGAAGAGAGCACAAATATGGCCCTGAAATGACCTCTCTTGGTGTAGTGGATCCTTTTTTTTCTCCCAGCAAAGACTTTGGGACCATCTTCTCATGGGATCTAGGACTTCTCACAAGTCCTAGAAACTTGTCCAATGGGCATTACTATAAAAGGTAGTTTGGCTCAGAGCACATTGTTCAAGGTTTTGGGCACAAAATTAGCTACCTTTAGCCTCAATCCATCCTGCTTAGCCCAGAACTAAATGGCAATGAGCATAATGACTTCCTGGTATGAAAACTTATGACCCAGATTTCATTCGTTGTCTGTGGTCAAATGCAAAGTCAGGGAGAACTCAAATGTGCCATCATTTCCCATTGAGACCGTCAGTTGCCCCAGTTCCCAGGTCTCTGGGTCAATAACCTTTTTCTTTACTTTGAAAACAACTGCTGGGCCTTCAAAAGCAGAATGTGAGGTGGCTGGGGTTTTAGCTCAGTGGCGCTGCACCTGCCTCGAAGGCGCGTGGTCCTGAGTTTGATTCGTGGTACCCCCCCCCCGCCCCCCGCAAAAAAAGCAGAATGTGAGGACTCCTAGACTGCTGCCTTTCAACTGCCTGTAAACTTGGGAGAAAATGTATTGAGGGTCTGTTAGGTGCTATGCAATTTCATGAATTTTATTCCACTTAAATTTTACAATAATCCTATAATGCTAAAGTTACTATGGAGATTTATACACCGGTCAAGTAACACATGCAAGGACATAGCTAGTAAGTTGTGAAACCAAGATTCAAAGCCAACGCCATTTGGCTCCCAGATTGGCATGCCTTGCATATTCACAACGTCTGCACTGACATCCAGTCACCTCCCTGCTGCAGAGCCAAGTGTCACTCTTTATAACTCACTACCCTTGACATTTTGGCAACATTCAACACAGCTGACCCATGCCCTCTTTCTCCAAACACTTTCTTCTCTTGGCTTCTGTGCAACCTTGTTTGCTGGGTGTGTCTGTCACTCTGTCACCTAGTCCTTTCCAGTCTTCCTGTGGATTCTCCATTTTCTGTTTAACTTTCCAATTTTAAAGGATCCACAACTCAGTCATACAGCCCTTTCTCTTTTCCATCTACATTCTGCCTGGCTAAGAGTGAGCCCACCAAGCTCCTGGTTTAAACACCATCCATGCATTGGTACATCCACATCCTCAATTCTTGTAAGGAGCTGAATTCATATATTTCTGTTTGTTTGATTGGTTTTTTGTTTGTTTGCTTGTTTGTTTGTTTGGTTTTGGTCCTAGGAATCAAACTCAGGGCCTTGGGCTTGCCAGGCAGGAGCTGCGTCACTGAGCTACATTCCTGGCCCTGTTTGTTTTTTGAGACAGGGTCTCCATATGTAGTTTAGGCTGATCTCAAACTCTATCCTCCTGGCTCAGCCTCCTGAATGCTGGGATTACAAGTGGGTGCCACAATGCCCAGTAAAATCTGGACTCGTATAATCAATCACCTCTCTTTGATATTTTTACTTAGAAAACTAATAGGACTATTAATTCTCACCCTCCCCTAAATTTGCTTTTCCTCCAATTTTCTCCACCAAAGTAAATAGCACCCATTTTCTCATGGCAAAAATCTAGAAATTATCCTTGATTCATCTGGTTTATTATGCCCCATGCCTAATCTTTCAGCAAAGCCTGTAATTTCTCTCTGAAAGATATCTCAACTTCCATTTCTCTCCTTCTCCAATGCTGACATCCTAATCTAACCTATGATCACCTTCCTCAGGATCGATGCAGCGCCCTTCTAATCAGTGCCCTGTTTCCAATCCCCTCCAATCCACTTGGCACACAGAAGCCAGAGGATTTTTCCAAAAACATAAATCAGATGAAGTCACTTTCTTACTTAAAACCTCCCATGACTTCCTATCCCACTCTGAATGAATTCCAAGCTCTGAGCCCTCCTTAACAAATCCCCACAGGATACAAACTCATCTCCTTTTGCCCTCACATTCTCGCACACTATGAAGCCACACTTAGCCTTCCTTCATACTTCCCCACTCAAAGCAAATTTCTGCTTAAGAGCCTTTGAACATGCTGTTTGTTTTCCAGGGCATGCTCACACTGATCCTCCTAGGTCTGTGTCTTCTTAGTGTCAGCTGCAGTGCTACCTCACGGACAAAGCATTCTAAAGTGGCCACACAGTTGGCCACAACACAGCCCATGTTTTAATTCTCCACCTAGTACTTTTACTCTCCGATCATTTATTGTTTTAATCTTTTTGGTTTATTATCCAAGTTCCTCATTATAAATCAGGATCCTAGACCTTTGTATTACTCTCTTGTTTTGCATTATACATCAATACCTACAGTGCTGTCTGGCATATAGGAGGCTCTCTATAAGCGTCCCTTGAATAAAAGGATGAATGAATGACCAAGGAGACAAGCACACATTATTGGTGGGAGAAGAAATTAGTGCTAATTTTTTGAATTGCAATGTGACAGTTGCAAAAATAAGCATAGCTAAGAATCTGGAAATTTCTCTTCTAAACATATCTTCTGGCAACACATATGCCTATGAGCATAATATATATGAACGAGGACTCTTGGAATGAGATTATTGGTCATATTCACTACATATCACTTTACAATCTAGAGATGATGGAATTGAGACCAGGAGACAGAAAAACAATAGGCAGCTAGGATGGACAGCGAATAAACTGAAAGGACAACTAAAATACAATGGGAAAGAGACTTGCTGGGGTCTGCTCGGAAAGCTAGGGGACAGGGGAAGTCTGTTCTAACATGAGAAGCCTAGCTAAAAATGGCAACCACATTGCTTCAAAGGACAAGGCTCTGGGTAAACTGGTAATCCCTTGGGAAGCTGAGGTGCAAAGGAAGTCTACGCCTCCTGAGGTCAGAAGCCTAGCTAAAAATGACAACCAGTTCAGTTGTCTCATTTTCACTCACTCACCAAAATAGCCCAGTAAAGTGCACACAAACCCCTGAACTTAAGCGTCTCCTCGCCACCCTCTCTTGGAGCCCCTCTTGCTTAGCTAGAGCTTTTCTTTGTTCTTTCTAATAAACTACACTGTGCTTGGTTCATTCTTCACTGCTGTATTCCTGAACTTTGTTCTTCATTGTCCTCAGGACAAGAGCCCAGAGGGAGAAGAGAATTTGGTTACAGAATATGATTAAAGAAACTATGACATAATCCTATGCTACTATTAAAAAAGAATTGCAGGGCTGGGGATTTAGCTCAGTGGTTCCGGTGTCTGCCTCACAAGTGCAAGGTCCAGAGTTCAATCCCTGGTACCAAAAAAAAAAGAATTGCATAGCTCTATGTAAGCTATAATGGAAATACAGTGGACAGTAAGATTCAGAACATGGAGTATGTTATGATCACGTTACTTTACTTAAAGTTATATGTGAAATAGATAAAGTTATATATAAGTATACACGTATACTACAAATACGAATTTAAATGTAAAGAAAGAAGACTGGGAGAATGCACAAAATGCTGTGGACAATGGTTGAGGAGAGTGGAAAGTATAGAGATGTGATATAAAGGAGGAATTTTATTTTTTCTCTTTATTTTATTTTGTTTGTTTGTTTATTTTTTTGGTACCAGGGATTGAACTCAGGACCCTGCGCTTGCAAGGCAGGCAGAGGAACCACTAAGCCAAACCCCTGGCTCTCTCTTTATTTTATATAATTCTGATCTTTTGCATTGGAAATGGATGTTCATACAAGGATTCCTTCTGCCTGTGACTATGTCAAGAGACTGACTCCATTGCAGCCACCTCCTACTTCTCTGCTCCACCAGGGCCTAGGAGAGAGCCTACTTGAATACAGATTGCAATGTGTAGAAATTTGGGAATAAGGTTTTAAATTCATACTGCAAGATAAATTCCAATTTTTTATAGTGAACCTGGAACATGAGAAGAGAGGATTTTTAATTTGAATTAAAACATGGGTGAAGGAGCAGGACATGAAATGTCCTACAGGGCCAGCCCTTTCCCTGATCCTTCCAGAACGCCCTTTTTCAGATCCTTTACTTTGAAGGGCAGACAGTGCACATGAAGATCTTGCTGGATGGACTGGAGGTGAGACAACTAATAATGAATGGCTGTTGAATGAAGGACAGACAGGGAGAGAAACTGAAGGAACCAAGAGGTTCATGATCCCCTCTGGCCATCACAACCACACAAGGCCATTTCATGGGGGTCAGTGTGAGGACATTACCTCAGTTACCAGGGTATAGCTGGGGTGTTCCATTTCATGTCTTGGTGGGGGTGGCCAGTGGGGAGAATGTATCATTCCCTGACACTCTGAGGGGGAATAGTAAGAAAGCCAGGCTGAGGGTCTCTGTCAGGGGGAAGGTATTGGCTGCTTGTTGCGGATTTCTGCATGGGGTACACAATTTGTTACTAGAGTATCAAATATCAACCCAAAGCAGTAGTGGTAACTTTAAACAATTCACTTGGGGTTTGGGGGGGGGGAGGGGCGTGGCACTGGGGATTGATTCTAGGACCTTCCATGTGCTAGGTAAACTTTCTACCATTGAGCTACATCTACTCCCATCCCATCCCCACCACCTTTTTATTTTTTATTTTTAGACAAGGACTTACTAAGTTTCCTAGGCTAGGATAGCTTCAAACTCATGATCCTCCTGCCTCAGCCTCTTTAGTAGCTTGTATATAGGCATATGCTACCATGCCCAGGTCATCTGGATTCTTGTTTTGTTTTGTCTTGCTACAAGGTTGGCCTTAAACTCACTGTGTAGCCCAGGCTGGCTTCCAACTCGCAGGAATCTTCCTGCCTCATCCTCCTGAGTGCTGGGATTACAGATGTGTGCCACCATGCCTGCTCCTTGGGATTCTGAAAAGCCTTTTCAGAGGATCAGCTACCTCATTTGCAGGTCCCAGTGAAAAATGGAGAAATGAAGGCTCTGAACAGAAATAATTGTTAAACACTTAGAACAGCAGCATCCAAAAAATAAACAAGCACAGGTGTCCCTGAGCACGGGCAGTGTGGGGCTGCCCCTGCAGTGCACACCCACTCCCCACCCTCCTTTGACTCCACAGCCTCTCCTTGCCCAAGTCCTCCACTTCTCCCCTTCTGCCATCATGGCCCCTCCTCCTCATAGAGGGACATTCCATGCTCCTCATCTGGCAAAGGAACCCTGACTCTGTTTTTGCATCTTTCAGTCTCTGGAACCCCAAGTGCCAGGAGTTGCTATTGGCAGTGCTCCCCAACCTGTTTCCTGAATCAATGCTGTGAACTGGGGTGTGTGGGAGGTGGTGGTCAGGGAGGTTTCGGGTGCTCCAATTAATTTGATCTCCCCAACCACAGGAAGGCTTCCACAGGTTCCTCTGGATTACCTGAAGGCAACACCCAAACCTGACTGCAGAATGTCTATTGTTTCTATTAAGAAAATGCAAGCACTAGGCGTTGCGGTGCATGCGTGCAATCTGGCACTTTGGGAGGCTGAGGAGTTTGAGACCAGGAAAAACGAAAAAAAGAAAACAGAAAACTCTTTTCCTTGCAGCTCAATGGCCCTGGTATGATTATGTTCCAAGAACCTTCTTCATTGGTCTGCTTTTATTCCAGAGAGCCCCACATTAGGCTGCCTTTATTTTTGATGGAACCATCTAGAATTACTCTAAATGGAATCTCTCTGATTTCCTGTTTTTCTCTGACAGCAGGGAGAATTGGAGTCCGTGGCATGCCAACAGGCTGTCTCTGGGAGGGTGAGAAATGCACTCTTGGTGTTTGACACATCCCTTATTTACTTTTTTCATTAATTCCCTGGCAGATCCGCCACCACCTTCTCTCAGCCTCCACATGGAGAGAGACCGGGAGCCTCACCAGGCTCTCCAGGAACAGTGACGGGTCCTGGGCCCCTGACATTGCCTCACTCTTATGTCACCCAGCCCTTCATCTTTTTTTTTTTTTTTTTTGACACAGGGTCTCACTACGTAGTTCAAGTTGGCCTTGAACTCACTGTGTAGCCCAGGCTGGCCTCGAACTCGCAGCAGTCCTCTGGCCTCAGCCTCCCACGTGCTGGCATTATATAGGTGTGCACTACCACGCCCGGCCCAGCCTTTCATCTTTCTTACCCTTTCCTGAAGTCCTTTGTTATCACCTGGCTGCTGGGCACTTCTCTCAACCCCAAAAGGCAGAGTCAAAAAAGGCTGAGCTGGCCAGGGATTTAGCTCAGTGGTTCCACTGCCTGCCTCGCAAGTGCAAGGTTCTGAGTTCTATCCCTGGTACAAAAAAAAAAAAAAAAAACTGAGCAAAAGTATTTGTTGTGAGTGAAGGCAGACATCAGCATTTATTGCAAGCAAAGCTGAAAGCCCCTGGATATTGAACCCGGGAGGGGACCCAAACGGGTTGCCATGGGAACTCTTTGCCTAGGGGTTTTTATACACAAAAATGACTGAATCTCAGCCAAGTTGAGGTCAACCTATACAGTTACAAGCAGGAAAGTATGACTCAGAAGTGGGCCTATAGGAACTCGGAGTATGTAGTGAGTATACTTTTGCAAGCACCAATTGTAACCTTTCTAAAATTAGCAGAACATATCGCTTCTCGGCCTTTTGGCTAAGATCAAGTGTAAAATTAGCAGAACAAACAGAACAAAGACATTCTTTAGAGAGGTATGAATATCTTATTCCTGGGCAAGAAAAGAAAATCCCGCCAATCTCATGAAGCCTTTGTTTGTCCTTCCCTGAGTCACTATGACTCCCTGTTTGGCTCTGCTTTTCCCTGGCTGTCTGTCCTGTCTGCAGAACTCTTTTTGCCAGAACACTCCCTACATCCTCCTCCCTTCCTGGGCCGGTGCCACTCAGAGAAATCCTCTGGCCTTCCCACAGGCCTCTGCCCCTTTCCAATACACGTGATATTTTGTAGATACTGATAGTTTAGATTACTGTTGGGAGCTTTCTGTTAGGTTAGGAAAATGATACCCCAACCTTAGAAAACAGAACATAATTATGCCTAACCACCTGCGGAAGGCTCACAGTTCATTGTCCCCAAGTCCTTTATTTCCCTGCTTCGTTCTCAGGGTGCCAGCCTTGTGCTCTCTTCCTGTTTCACCTTCATCTCACCTTGTCTCCAACAGGACCACAAGCAGACCTGTTCCTCTCCACCTCGTAATCTCTCTGCAGCCAGGTGCAGTGGCACATGCTTATCATCCCTGCACTTTGGGAGGCCGGGCAGGAGGATCACAAGTTTAAGCCCAGCCTGGGTAACTTAACAATTCAGCAAGCTCCTGTCTCAAAATAAAAAATAAAAAGGGCTGGGGACGCAGTTCAGTGTGAAGGCCCTGTATTAAATCCCCAGTGCCGAAAACCAAACCAAACCAAACCAAACCAAACCAAACCAAACCAAACCAAACCAAAACAAAACAAAACAAAATGTAAGAAAGAAAGAAGAAAAGAAAAAAAAAATCTCTCTGCCCTTTCCCTTTCCTTCTTTCCCTCTACTGGGGCTCACAGTGTCTCCCATTTCTTGCAAAACTCTGCTCCATTTCCTTCCCTCTGTTTCTGTCTCTTCCTCCACTCTTTCCTTGGTTCTCTCCTCTCAGCATCTAAACATCGCACGGGAAATAATTTTCCCTTCCCCTTGCTTTGACCTTCAGTTGTCCCTGCATCTCTTTCCCTCCTTCTGCAGCCAAGAGAACTGAACAAACACTCCTCACCCTTTGTCTCCGTTTCCTTGCCTCCCACACACCCACAGCCCACAGCAACCTGGCTTCCTCCTCACCTGGCCACTGAAACTGCTCTGACAAAGCCTCCTTTGGCCAGACCCAGTGGGCGCTTTTCAGTCTTATCTCCCTTGACCTCTCTGGGAGAGTATCATGTCAATCGCCTGCTGCTTCAGGGAGCTCACCTCCCTGGGTTTCCACCTTCTTCCCAAGGCTGTCCTCCTGCCTTCCTCTCTTTGTACTCTGCTGTGTACCTACTGTGTAAATGGACTGTAAGCCTTCTTGTCCTCAGACAGCAGGGCAGAGATACCACCTTGGAGAGCAGTACCTGAAGCGTGGAGTCCTGGTACTGATGCTGACTGGGATTAAACACAATCCTGCTGTCATTGTTAACCAAGAGCTTGGCAAAGCCAGCACAGAGGTGGGTCCTGCATTCGGATGCCATCCAGATCTATGACATTAAATAAATGGCAACAGTCCCACCTTAGGACAGTTCCAACTCTGAGGATTGGGGTGAGGGGGCGTCTGACTGGTGCTCTCTCTTGACGTCCCTTCTTTCCTTTAAGAACATTGCTCTAGCAATTCTCCCCTCTCATCACCATCTGCCTTGTGCTCTGCATTGGGTCGTGTCCAAACATGCTATTATTCTTCCAAGCTTTGGAAAAAATCCTTCTGTCCCTTTTCCTCTTTGCTCCCTCTGGGAGACAAAGCTCTTTGAAATTCTCATCTGTGTGAACTGTTTTCAATTTCTTTCTTTCTATTCTTTCTTAAGCCAGCTCTAATTAGGTTTTGTTTTTCTTCAATTCTCATACGCAAAACATTCTTACCACTAGTGACTTCCATGTTGCAAAATTCAGCGTTCAGTTCTCAGTGCTCCTGTCACTCACTCTATCAGATGCATTTCACATGGTTCTCTCCTCTTTGATGAGAACTTACTTGCTTTTCAGGTCATGCTACTCTCATTTTCCATCTCACTGGTAGCTCCTTTCTTATCCCTTTTTTGAATTCATTCTCTCTCTCTTCTCTCATTCTCTTTTTCTCCTCTTTTTCCCTAGTTCCACTCCTTGGTGATCTTACTTTCCATATTATCTCTAAGCTAATGACTTCCAGATATTTATTTCCAGCCCAATTCCCTCTGCAACCTTTTGGACCACTCCCCCCCCCCCCGCCCCTATCTAATAGACACATCAGGATCAATATGTCCAAACTGCACTACTCTTCACCCAATGTGCTTTTCCCACAGATTCGCCAATTTCAGTTGATGGAAAACCCATCCTTCCATTTGCTAAAGCTAAAAACCTTAAATCAAGCTTGGTGCCTCCTTTCCTCTCAAACTCCTCATTCATTGAGCAGGAAGTACTGTGGGCACCCCCGCTCCAAGAACTTCCGCACAGTTTAACCTCCCCTCCCCTTCTCTCTGCTACGACCTTGGTCCGGGCCTCCATCACCTCTCACTTGATTGTTTAAATAGCCCATTACCTAGTTGCCATGATTCTACCTTTGCCCTGCTTTTCCAGTCTATTCTCAAGACAGAATCAGAGTGATCTTTTTAAGGCATAAATCAGACAAGGTCACACTTGTCCTCAAAATCTAGCAGTGTCTTCATATTTCACTCAGAGTAAGATTGGCCTCCGTGTCTGTCTCCATCCTCCCCTTACTGTCTGATCTCATCTCTCACTATTTATCTCTCACTCGCTTCACCCAGCCACCTTGGCCTGCTTTCTGTTCTCTGATTGGTCAGACATGCTTGCACCTTAGCGCCTCAGAGTCTCACAGGTAACCCATCGGCTAGTCAGTCTCATCCTGCTGTCACCAAATGCTTCTCACATTCCCTCCCTCCGCTTATCAGGGTCAACTCTGAAACTTACACTTATTTGTTTTAAAATTTTATTTAGCTATATTTTATTGATTATCAATATACTTGGATTTAAATCTATCATCTTGTAATTTATTTTCTTTATGGTTCATTTGGGTTTTTTTCCTTTTTTCTACTTTTTTAAAAATAACTTAGTATTTTTTTAGGGGATCATTTTCTCTTCTTTGTTAATTTATTGCCTATAACTCTTTCTTGTGTTATCTTAATGGTGGCTTTATGATTTAGACTACACATCTTTACTTTGTCACAGTCTACCTCTAAGTGATATTATTTATCATACACTTCCGTGATGGTAGACCTTTTAGAGCTTTCAGTGATGACAAATAGCTGGCTTTGGCATGAAAGCCAAGGTTTGCCAGCACTCACACATACAATTAAAAAATTTTACAACATACATCCATTTCTTCCCTTCCAGTCTTTCTGATATTGTTATCACACATTTTACTTCTATATATCTTTTAAAAACCTATAATCATTGCTGTTTGTTGGATTTTTATAGTCGATTACCTTTCAAAGAGATTTCAGTAATGAAAACTATGTCTTTTCTATTCACCCATATATATATATATATAGCATTTCTAGTGTTCTCTATTCATTTATGTGGATCTAAATCTTCAGCTGGTATTATTTTCCTTTTTGCCAAGGGACTTCCTTTAATGTCTCTTGTTGGGTGGTCGCAACAGTGATGAATATTTAGATATATAGTTTTTGTATATCTAAAAAGATTCTCCCTTTTTTAGGAAACTTTTTTCACTTTTGAAAATTTAGAGCTATCACTTTTTATTTTATTTATTTATTTTTTTTCAGCTGGGATTTCACTATGTAGTTCAGGCTGGATTTGAACTCACCATGTAGCCCAGGCTGGGCTCAAACTCGTGACAATCTTCTTGCCTCAGCCTCCCAAGTGCTGGGATTACAAGTGTGTGCCACTATACTTGGCTATAGTTTTGGATTTTTTTTTTTTTTGGTACCAGGGATCGAACTTGGGTCCTTGCGCTTGTGCAGGCTGGGCTCAAACTCGTGACAATCTTCTTGCCTCAGCCTCCCAAGTGCTGGGATTACAAGTGTGTGCCACTATACTTGGCTATAGTTTTGGA
>NW_004624758.1:4137213-4182836 GCF_000247695.1 Heterocephalus glaber
ATATCATCTAGAATCTCACCAGCCTGAGAGAACCACCATGAATGTTAGCTCTTAGAGTAGTTTTTCCTGCAGTTTTCATTTTGTTTTGTTTTGTATTTTTGAGTGCTGGGGATGGAACCCAGGGCCTTGTGCATGCTAGGCAAGTGCTTTATCACTAAGCCACAACCCCAGCCCTCCTTTTAGGTAACCCTTGACATATGTGTAAATTTTCATAAACAAGTTGGGCGTGGTGGCACATGCCTATAATCCCAGCTCTTGGGAGGCTGAGGCAGGAGGACCGCCTTGAATTCGAGGCCCACCCTGGGCTACATAGTGAGTTCCAGGCCATCTTGAACTACTTAGTGAGACCTGTCTCAAAAAAAAAAAATGTTTTTTCATAAGTGAGAAGAGAACATTAAGCTTTAAATCATCATCCCATCCACTAAGGCCCACATTAACTCCCCCACCCCATCTACACTCCCAGGCAATCCTTGTTCACAATTTGAAATTCATCTTTCTTCCTCTCTGCAAATGAGGTCATTTATTTCCTTGAATCTTGTTTTTCTCCATCAGCAACACCTCCCCAAAACCCAACATGGGGCCCCTGGAGTCCAGTTCTCTAAGGACTCCAGTTCTCCTTAAAGGGCTGCCTAACATTCTGTTAAGTGGAAATATCCCCACCCCACTTTCTCCAGCGCCTCTGATCCTTGCTGATGTCAACAGCCCAGAATATGAACCATGAAAACAATTTGGTGCCGTGGGACAGGAACTTTGAAGACCCAGGGTTTAAATTTTTTACCACCTGGTGAGAACACACTGGAAAGATTATGCAGAGAGAACTCTTTAAATAATAATGATATCAATGCAGTTGATGATGCTAATGATGGTAGTGACTATTGTTTGCATTATTGTGTTTGACCTTATTGTTGCCTTTACTGATTTAGGCCCATGGTTCAAAATACCAAACTGTACACAGGGTACACAGGTGAGAAGTCTCCCTCCTATTCCTGTCTTCCAGCCACCCCGTCCCCACCTCCAGAGAAGACTACTGTTGTTGGTTTTCTGCATCTGTGTTTTGTGAATTATAAATGATGTTTGCTTTGTTCCATTTTTGTCTTCCTACCACAGTACAGTAGATAGGACAGCATCACCTTTGTGTTTCAAGTGAGGAAAATGAGACTCAGAGTGAGTAAGAGATTGAGTACAGCTGGCGCTGAGCCCTGCATCCGCTGCACCCCAGGCCTGGTCTGCCAGGCCTGCCCGGGGAGGGAGCCCACCGCCTACTGACTTACCAGCTCAGCAAGCAGCTCCCTGGGGCTGCTTTATCCTTCACTGCAGAGCACACCTGGTTCTTTCAGCAGTGATATGACCAGGCCAGGGCCTATCCCAACTTTCCCCGCCCTCCCTCCCTGCAGGATCTGAGAGTACTTCCAAGAAGGCAGGTGCTTGTACAGCTGGGCTCCTTTTGTGCCTTCTCTGCCACCTGGTGTCTGCCCCTGGGCCTACGGGGACAAGGCAGAGGTGATCTGCCCCTGCACCTGTTTTGCTACTTCTGACAGGAAGCCTTTCCTGATGCCCTTTGAGAAAAATCCCCCAATACTCTGTTGACAAAGATCACCTGGGATTTTATGGCCTTCATCCATCTGATCTTCATGATAAGCTCAAGAGATGGGGTGAGGAAGCTATGGCTAAGAGAAACCTAGTGACCTGCTCAGGACTCCAGAGTCTGCAGGTGGCCCTGCTGGCACTAAACCAAATGTTTCTGGTGGCGATGCTCATGCTAGGTCGACTGGCCCATGCACCTCCATGGAATGGCCAAGGCCTTTGTTTCTGCCCCTTGTGAGCAAGTGGGACTACATGAGGGTGAAGGTCACAGACTTGAGGATCCACAGGTTAATTTCCAGACGTGGCTTGGCACTTGCCAGCTCTGTAATTTGGGGCTTATTCCTCATTGCTCTAATGCTGGCCAGCTGGAAAGTAGAAATGATGAGATTTAACTCCTAAGGTCCTTGTAAGACCACACATGCAAGCAAAAATTGAGACAGTGTATACAGAACACTCAGCAGGGCAGAGTTGGAAGTGAATAGCAAAGGCTATCAACTATGGTCTTTGTTCTGTCACTGGCCCAGGCCAGGAAGTCTCACTGTGCATGCCCAAGCTGCATACTATATGCTGACTCACTAGCAAGTGGAAGGCCAGGCTGGAAAGCCTGAGCCCAGCCGTCTTGGGCCCTGACCAAACACTTCAACCCACTCAGGGGTTTTCACCACATAATCTATTTGTGAATCTTCTGCGTGGTTCCCTTGGCTAGAAGTATGGAACGTTGTATTCATAACCCACAACGATGATATAGGCTACATCAGAAGCCAGTAATAAGCAGGCTTCCTGTCCCGGGAATGGAGCCTTGGGTCTGGCTCTGTCCCCTCCAAGGGTGGGGAATCTTGGCCTTCCAGGGAAATGTTTGTCACTTGTCCCAGGACTACTTGTAGTTGTGCCTGCAGGGAGCTGGTGGACAAAGTACTGCGCTGCTGTAGGTATGCCACCCCTCACCCGACCAGACAATCCCCAAGAATTGACTGACAATCAGCTTGTCCTCATTGACCGTCCAACCACCTGCTTTGAGATGTGCTAGATGTGCTCGGAGCTGCCTTAAGGTCTATAAGAGAGTCACAAGTAAGCAGAGTATCAGAATACAGGTACGTTTACACAGGTGGTGGCTTGGGCCACTGAGCCAAATCCCATGCCGTTAAACCATGACACTAGGTGGAGCTATGCAGATAACCTTAGGGGAGCACTGACTGCCCTCCCACACCAAAGCAAACTGGTTTGGCTGTCAGGGTCCGCGTCAATGGAAAACAAAGCATTAGCCAAATCTGCTACCAAGTGATGAGTACCCAGCCCCTGACTACAGCAGACTTCAGGTCTGCCTGGGGGGAGGCACAGTGGCCTGTAGCAGGGGAATGACTTCATTTAGCTCCAGGAGCTATCTTTTTAAACCAGTCACACAGGCGAATTACAGGGACTCTGCACTAGCTGAGTAATTCCTACCTTCTCCAGTTCATTACATCTGCCTGGCAGGTGGTCCTGCCTCACAGCAGTCTGGAGCTGTAATGCATGGAGTACATCAACTCCTAAGATGTCCTCCAGTATTGGGGAGACACGTACACTTTTTATTTCTTACAGGGCAGATGACCAAGGTCGCTACTACCTTGGTGCCATGACTCCTATAGCCATCTATATACAAAGCATGGTCCCAGAACTTCTCTGGGTTCCCAAACAACAGAGTGCACTCATTTTCAGTGTCTACTAGAGCTAGAACCCCGTTGGCCATTAGTCGGGGGCCAGTGGATTGCCAGTGCTACATGAGGCCTCTGGTCCTAGTCAGCCCTCGTAGAGGGTCATCTCAAACTTGACCCTATTCAAAGGTGAACAGAGCATCTGGAGGGCTGGAAGCGAGGTGATCTTCTAGCTTAAAGGTCCGAGCTGTGGCTACAGGGTGAATACTCTTCTCTTGTGCCCCTCTTCAAGGGGATGAATCTTTGATTCTCCCACAGCAGTCTCCATAACTCTAACAGGTGGGCGCTTGGCTTTTTGTCAGTCTTGGCCTGATCAACTCCCGCCCTCAACAGGTCTACCCACATCTGTGTATGTGTAACCTTCATGGGCTTCCCTGTCACTCCTCCCTCTGTCAGGGGTGACCGTAACACAGATATTATGACCCTCCCTCCTGGTCGGCTTCCCCTAGTCTGGCCACCCTTGTAGTCACTTCTTCAATCCAGTGCCCCACAGAGTGAGCTAGGATGGCCATGAGTGACCCAAAAAAGGAGGAGGCACATTCTGCAGGACCACGTCCTTGTGGCTGCAGAGAACCATTCATCATCGGGGCCCTGGCTGTTAAGGTTAAACATCTCCTGCTGCATACCCAACTCCCACAGGACCTGTACAAGGTCAGCAAAGGCCTGCCATGTTGTTCACTGTTCTGGGCTCATCCCCCACATTGGCCCACACAGTACAAATGGCTGCCATAAGCCAGCTGAGCATGAGTGAGTTCCCTGTCTATAGCGGCAGTTGTTCCACAGCTGCTGTCTAGGGGAGGGGTGCTTAGTTAACTTCTCCAACTGCTGCGCAGTGCACATAATATCAACCAGCTCTGAATCCCACAGTCTCAGCAACCAAGCAGTCGGGCATTCTCCTTGTCGTTGTCTTTCTCAAATCTACCACTTCAGCTGGGGTCACGGGTGGTACGTGGTAAACTTGGTCATTTGGGTGGCACCCATGGCCACCCTCCCAGGTGTCATGGGCCACTGCGGCTTCCTTTTCTGTTTCACCACCGGACAGACTTTCCTGCATGGAATCAGCTCCTTGTCAACATCTGAGCTTTCCCTGTCTGTGAGCTTGGTTATCTCATTAGCAGGCACTCCTTCTGGATTCGATTTACGATTTATGAGCAGTAACTATCTCTTCTTCCACTCCCTGATGCAGATGTCTCATTTTAAGGAAGCTTCTGTCTAGGCCCTAAGGGCAGTAGGAACACCCACCCGAGCGCCCCAGCAGTGGTAAGGGCACTCTTGTTCTCCAAGAGCTCTCTCTGGGTACACAAGGCTTTCTCTATCAAAATCTACCCACTCAGGCCTGAGGAGGGCCCATGCTAAGGAGACTGGCCACCTCTCAATTGCACCCAGGGAGTAGAGGGTTCCGTACCAGGCTGCAGCAAATCCTGCCAACGCTGCCAAGTGTTCTGCCACTGGTCTAGGCTGGAAACATTCACTGTGCACACGTGGGCTATATAACACGCTGACTCATTAGCAAGGGAAAGGCCTAGGTGAAAAGCCTGAGCCGGGCCATCCTGGGTACCCTGACCACACAAATAGCCTTGAATGCTATTTGGCCTTGTGTTTCAAAACCTTACCAGCCCCAGTTTCTCTCCCTTGCTTCCAGCAGTCAGAGGTCTAGACTCAGCGACCTTGGCTTTGAGGCAGTGCTTTGCACAAGATGTTAACATCTGAGCAAAAGCCAGAAGGATGAGCAGGCAGAGAAGGCGAAGGTGGCCAAGGCCCGCAGGAGCAAAAGACTGCAGGTGTGCTCTACCTGGGATTTTCCCCCACAAAATGATTTTCCCAGGTGGCTGAACCTAGCAGATGGCCTGAGCAGGTGGGGAGAGATAAGGCTCCAGAGATAAAGAACTAGACCCTTAGGAGGGTTTGACTGATATCAAGATTGGCTTGTGTCTTGAAGGGGGCGGAAGCTTCATAATAAGGTTCAAACCAGACCTCCAAGTCTGAGAATATTTTAAGCAGAACAGAAAGAAATACAATCACCTTGATGCCTCCAGCTGCTTTACAATTGACTGAGAGCAAGAAGAGAATTTTTGTTATTGGATGAACTTGGGGGGGATTTGGCTCAGTGGTTTCACTGCCTGCTGCGCAAGCGCAAGGACCCGAGTTTGATTCCTGGTAAGAAAAAAAAAAAAAAAGTGCTACGTTATTGGATGAACTCATCTGTTTATCTTCCCAGTAGCAAGTTTTCCTTACAAATAATTCTGATTTCCCTAGATGTACCAGTCTACCCTTCCCATCACATAGGTTAATTTTGCACAGTTTATCTCATGGATTTGAAAGTGGAAACACTTGGGAATATTGGGTTGTAAAGCAGAAAAGTTTGAATGTTTGGGATAAAGGGGTCAGACAAAAGAAAGCAAACAAACAGATGTCTGCCTCAGCCTGCCTGCAACACAGCAAAACAAATTTATAAGCTTCTTAGGGTGAAAAGTTCTGTACAGTTTATATTGAACAAGAAATGGTACATAGAAAATAGCATGGTACCATCATTTCTAAAGTCACATGTATAACATGGTACCAGTGCTTGCTTTGTTAAACATGCCATATTTCTTATTTTACTTTCATGAAGGTAAAAATATTTCTAAGAATAACCTAATTTTCCAGGCCTTGCCAACCTGTGGGTTACATTGAGCAATATTAACTTCTTTATTATTTGTTGTTTATTTATTTATTTGCAGCACTGGGAATTGAACCCAGGATCTTCAGGCTGAACTATAACCTCAGCCCATTTTTACCTTTTGTTTTGAGACAAGGTCTCACTAAGTTCCTTGGGCAGGTCTTGAACTTTTGGTCCTTTTACCTCCGACTCCCAGAGTCCCTGGACTACAAGCATGTATCACCATGTTTAGTTTAACTCAATTTAAATTTATTCCTGTGATAGAATAATGGACTTCCTACTTCCTGGATTCATGAATATGTTAGGTTACGTGGAAGAGGGGAATTAGGGTGACTAATCATCTGCCTTAAAATAAGATTATCCTGGATTATCCAGGATTATTCAGTACGCCCAAATGTAGTCATTCCCAAAGGTCCTTAAAAGAAGGATGAAGAAGCCAGACATGGTGGCATATGCCTGTAATCCCAGCACTCGGAGGCTGAGGCAGAAAGACTGCTCTGAGTTCAAGGCCAGCCTGGATTACACAGGGAGACCTTGTCTCAAAAAAACAACAACAAAAAAGAAGGAAACAGGAGTGTCAGAATTGGGGAGGGGAGGAAGTGTGGACATAAAAAAATTTAAGATGTGTTATGTACACATCCCAATTCCCCATGATGAGTGTAGTCATGTACTGCCATCATGTACTAATAAAAATTAAACCAGGTGCAGTGGCACATGCCTATAATCCCAGTGCTTGTGAGGCTGAGGTAGGAGGATTGCCATGAGCTTGAGGCCAGCATGGGCTACAAACTGAGACACTGTCTCAATGCCCCTGAATAATAAATAAATAAAATTAATTAATTAAAATAAATACATAAATTAAAATTTTAAAAAGGGAAAAAGTGTCCGAATGAAGGCGATATGCAGATGGAAACTGACAAAGGCAATTCTCCCTGGAGCCTCCCGAAAGCAACACAGCCCTGCTGACGCATTGATTTTAGCCCAGTGAGACCCACGCGGGACTTTTAGCCTCCAGAGCCATAAGACAATAAATTTGCATCGGCGTAAACCACTAAATTTGTGGTCCTTTGCTGCAGCAGAAGCGGGGAAGTAACACAATGCCTTAACTTGCTGCCTGGGAGCTCGGCCTTTCCACCCGCTTAGCCTTCATCTAACAGTCGCTTCTGGACAGGCGGAGTCCTGGGCCTGACTCGGGCGGACCCGAAAACTCTCCTCCTGCGCTCTCCACTCTGGCTCCCCTGGCGGTGTGGATGTACCGTGCCAGGGCTCTGCCACTCTGAGGGACCGCCCTGCAGGACACAGAGCGTCAAGGGCTTGTGGGGCCCGGCAGCCTCCATGCCTGCTGTCCTCCTCACTGCCAAGCCCACACTGGCTGAGAAGCTGACAGAAGGCTCCTCCCCATTTTGTGTTTCCCTGGGCATCTCGTTTCAGGGGAGTGTTGCCCGCAGCGTCACGGGGAAGGACTGAATCCAGGCCAGAGACCTGGGCCATTGCTTCCTCCCATCCCCCCACCCCCGCCATTGCGCCGCCCGCCTCCCCCAGGCTCTACCTTGTGTGCTGGCCAGGTACCCTCATGGAAATGAGCTTCCCCAGATGTGCCCACATTCCTGTTTGCCCCTGCCATGGCCACAGGGACCCGCTTCCACTTCCACAAAAGGCCGTTAGTGTGTACTTTTTTTCTGCTCCCTCACCCGTTTCTGAAATTTTTCCCCCCCTGGTACTGGGGATTGAAGCCACAGCCTTCTCATTGAGCTACGTCCCTGGTCGTTTTTATTTTTCAGACAGGGTCTTGCTAAGTTGCTTAGGCTGGGCTCAAACTTGTGATCCTCCTGCTTTAGTCTCACAGAATGCTGAGATTACAGAGTGCACCACCAGGTCTGTCTGGTTTCTGGAATTCTGAGTTTCTCTGAGGTGGGATCGTTCACCTCATTCACCACAGGGGTTTCCAGGACTATGACCTTCCAATAGGGAAGAGCCACAGAAATGCTTTTCTCCAAGGGGGAAAAATTCCATCATCCCAATGTCCTGAGGGACCACAAACTGGGCAGTGACAGAAATCCTCACCTTGGCCAGGTTTGTGCCCTCAGTGACGTGTTCACCAAGGCACTGTCTTTTGGAGGGAGGCTAGGATGCAGGAGGGCGTAAATACCACTGCCTCCCCTCACTTGCCTCTTTCCCTCAAAACTTCAACCTCTCGCCCCTAACTGGACGCCATTAGCAGGCAGCAGTCACCCTGTTGGCCCAGCCTCTCTGGCAGGCCCCAGGTGGCTGCCTTTGGTTGACAAAGCAGAAGCGGGGAGAGGAGGGAAGAGCTGGGCCGGGGCCCACCAATCAGACGTTGTCTCTGCAGCTGAGTCTCTAGTGTGACTCATTTGCATAATTTGGTTCAATATTTACCGAGCCAACCTCATTTTCTGGGTTGTCTCCATGGCCGACAGCTGGGAAGGCTGCAATTACGGCATTAGGCACGCAGGGAAGCCACTGGGAAGGCGTGGGGCTCCCGCCTTGGGCTCCCCGTGATCCCTGCAGCTGGAAGGCGGCCTGGGCTGCGGGGAGACTGCAAACCAGGCTACACCCACACCCAGCCAACAACAGTGACAACAATAACAATAACGGTTACTTTTTATTAAGTCCATAAGGCAATCACTGATTTTGGTCTGGTGCTTGTGTGCAGGCACTGGGGCTAAATACATGGAATTTCTCACCCCGGCCTCACAGCTGCTCTGGAAGGAGGTGAATCAGGACTGTTGCATCAACTGTTTCATCAGACAAAACGAAACTTTGTTTGCCAGGAAAAGTCCAGAAAGAACATTAGATTAGGTTCATGCTCAGACTCAGGATGTGAAAGACGTCAAGATCCTGCGTTCCTGCAGCTGACCTTTTGAGTTAAAACTCTGCGCAGGTGCTCTGGGCTGCGTGAATCTGCACCACACTTTCCTGGTGGCAGGAAGTCTGAGGCCGAGGCTGGGCCCACGAGTCACCATATTGGACAGGCCTGCATCACGTGATCACTACGCTCTGCCAGATATCCCGTGATTGGCTTAGAGGAGCATCATGTGCCCTTCCTACTCTAGACACTAAGAGGAAGGGAAGAGTGGATCCTCAAATAAAAAGCAGAGACCGATTTGGGATGAAGTAGAAGTCATTAAATGTTCCTTACAGGTGGGAACTTTAATTGTCTATGTTATTCTGATGAGAAAACTGATCTACAGCAAGTGAACAGACAGAAGGGGGACCCACTGGTACATGCGCCTAGATCTGTGTGACTAGGAAGTATTTGCTCTATGCCCTTCCCTTGCTTGATACCCAAAATCAGGAGGAAAGGCCATCTTGGTCCCTCTTGTAGAAAGGATGGTTTCGAGGGCCCTGCCCTGGATTTATTACTCTACTGTCATGTCTTGAAATTCATAATTGCTTTTGACTTCACTTTGATTTTGCACTGAGGCTTATAAATGACATAGCTGACCCTGGGTGGGGCTTAGACAGAATCCTGCTGCTCCCAAATAGACCCAAACTCTGGGGTACTGAATTTCCAGCAGTCCCTGTAGATTCCATAGTGATACTTTGTGCACTGGGCACTTAACTGTAGTTGCGAAAACATGGAGGAGTGAAGTTGTGAACCAAGGGAAGAGGATAGGAGAGTTTATTGGAAAAAAGAATAGCTCCTGGGTTTCCTGCAGGGGACTACTCACATGGTGGCTGCATGCACCCCCATCTATAGCCAATTACAGAGGAACAGAGCATGGGAATTGCTCATTTATTTAGTGGTCACCTATCACAGGTGCTCTGTGGATTTTAAATGACCAGTTGGGACCCAGTTCTTCAACAGAAGGGTTTTCAGAAAACTGGGATCTTAGAAGAAACTGGTTAATTTGCATTATAATTTCCTTGAAATTCAGGAATTTAGTAGGGAGTGGCTTCACCTCCCTTTAGTAGGGTGTGGGCTGCATTCTATCCTGCCTGAGGAAGTTCATTCTTTGTCCAAAGTCCTAGTTAACTGTCTATTCTTAATATAGAATAGTATATTCTATATAGTATGGCTGGTTACCCCATTCTATCACAGGCTCTTCCATTTGCTAGCTGGCTTATTCATAAGCTAAGTAAATAGACTATTTTCTACAATAATACTTCCTTCTCCCCACTGCCCATACTGGGCTGGATCTGAGCTTTCTTTTCTCTGAACTTTTCAGGCTATTACTCAAACTCTTGTTTCTGGACTGAGACCTTTTAATAGGACTCTAAGGTCTATGTTTGAGACACAGAGAGGAGAGAGTCCCAGGCAGGCTTTGTGTAAGCAATGAGGCTGTTTATTTTGCTCGGTGGTGAGCAGGCTGAGTCTGAAAGGGGAGTCAGCACCCAGTGAGAAGAAAACAAAGGGTTTAAAGGGGAGATGGTCCTGGGGAGGAGTTGCTGCCTTGAGGAATTTGGGGGGCAGAGAGAGTGAGGTTATGCTTGTCAGAATGGGCAGTGCAGATGTGATCGAACTTCCTGGAACCAAGGACTGGGGTATAGTGCTCTGTAACACTCTACAACTGCCTTCCCTGCTGGGCATGACAAGGTCCCCTTCTGCCCATTCTCTGAGGCCTGAATCCCCTTCCAGGGACCTGAAGATTCAGCATTGTAGCAATTTCTCAACTCCCCAGGGCTCCTTCTGCCTACACCTGCTGTCCTGCAGCTGGTGCCTTGTAGAAACACAGGACACTGAGCTCAGGCCCACTGTACCTGCCTTCACATTCACCCACTCCAGGGATGGCTGGCAGTCTCCACAGAGCTCCTCTCAGTGCAACCCAGGACCACAGCCATAGTCACTGCATGGGACATGCCACATGCCACCTCTTCCCATGGGTAGGGAGTCACCCAAGGTGTGGCCAAACCCAGGTCCAGAAACTCATCCCATGGAAAAACCAATGTTTGAGATATAAGTGTTGGGGGGAAAGAAGGACTTTCTTCTGTGGCCAAAGAATGAAGCAGCTGGTGCTTTGCTCACAAATCAGCTTCTTCACTCCAGGGAGTTAAACAGTTACAGATACAGGATAGGAATAACAGCAGAGAGCCAGGCTCATAAAGGGTAGAATTTCATGTCTTTTCTGGGAAGAAGCAGAGCTTTTTTTTTTTTTAGGTGGTACTTCTTTCGTTCCTTTCCTGGTCTGGTGTTTCTAGTCATGGTGTCTGGTAGGTGTTGATCTAGGACCTCCAGGTGATATAAGGGATGTATTGTAACTCCCAACCTGTTAGATGTCTGATACACTGAGTTAGTGTTCTCTAAAATTGAAGGATGAATTCTAAGGATCAAGGTAGTTGTTTTTTATTTGAAGCAAAACATTTATTGGTATATTTTATTGATATACATAATGATACAATGGAGATGAAAAGTAGGAAATATTTAATAAGGGAAAGATAGCTTCTGTCTCAGAGAGACAGAAGGGGACTTGGAAAGTCGGTTGTTGTGGACTCCACTTGCAGGGGAGGCTTTATAGAGCAAAATCATGAGGTGAGTGTGAAATCATGAGGCGGGCATAAGGTGGGATAGAACTATGGTCAACTAATAAGATTACAAGTGTAGTTGCTTAGGTAATATTGATCCAATGGGAAAGCAAGTCATGTAAAGAACAAAGACTTTTCCTGGAAGGGATGGGTTAAAGTCTTGGTCCCCCACCCAGGTGACTGATGCTTATTTAGAATATCAATCATTATTGTTTATCCCTGTTTTCTTAGTTGCTTTTCTCCTTTCTGAGACAAAATACCTGACAATCGAAATTAAAAAGGGAAAAGTTTATTTAGCTCACAGTTTGTAGATGCTTCAGTCCATGATTGGCTGGCACCCAGGCTAGGGTGGCACACAGCAGAGGGGTTACAGTTTATGGTAGACTGAAGGTAGCAAAGCAGTAAGGGACCTTAACAGCATCTTTCTGCTTCTTTTATCTTATCCAGACTACCAGGTTTAGGGCAGTGCCAAACCAATCACACACCATTAATCTCAGCATCACTCACTTTAGATTCAGCCACCTCTGAAAAAGCCCTATGACTGTCAGCATGAGGCTTTGGGGGAACATCCAGACCCAAACTATAACACCTGGGGAAGTAGGTGTAGTCATTTCATCTTTGTTTTGAGTTCTGACCTTTAATGAATGCCCCTCCACCCACTACATGAGTT
Source organism: Heterocephalus glaber (assembly GCF_000247695.1). The sequence goes on from NW_004624758.1 coordinate 4,149,302, forward strand.
CTTATCTTCTGCACTGGCTTCTTCGAGGGCCTAGCTCTGTCTGACTGCCTATAATATTTCTAACTAGCTTAGCTGTCTGTAATAGTGTCATTAGCCTTGAAAGAGAAAGAGAGGCCAAATTGATCCTGAATTACAGTTTTGAACAAAACGTTTATCAAATGGTCAACACTTCTATGTGCAGAGCTCAGTAGACTCCGAAGCAAAGGTTAAGGTGGCCGTGGAGACAGACACAGTATGAAGACAAAAATGCCAAGAGTTTCATCCCCTTCCAGTCACTCATCAGATGCCTGCAGACGCGGGGAAGTGTTTTCAGCAAAAGCAGACTTCAAGTCCCTTAAGAGTGGCGAGGCAGCCACTGTCTTCATAACTCTCGTGGTACAGTTGTTACCTACAGCAAAGTTGGTAGGAGACTAATAGTGTATTGCTCAGCTGTGTGACCTCCAAAATTAATGATATTTAAGTCAACTAAGTGCAAGTGAAGCTAGGGAGTTTGCTGAGGTTTTTTTCCTCAGAAGCCAAGGAAGGTTGTGCTCAGCAGAGGTCAATGCAATGCCTCCTCTCCCTGCCTGGGCTCTGGGACCTTTGCTGAGAGCACTGTTTCCATGGGTTCCCAGAAGGCAGCAAAAAGCCAGGGCCCACTGACAGCAGAAGGAGGAGCTTCTCTTCAGTGATGTCAAGGTGTCCCCAGGCAGCCGTGCCAAGGCCAAGTCCCAGAAAGTCTGACCCAGAACACTTCTTTCATCTTCTAGGAGCGATTGTTGAAGACCCAGCCATGTCCAGGGATGTGCAGCAGTTTGAATTCTGAACACTGCTGAAATGTTTGATTTAGAAATTGATATTCTCACTCATCCTGTTACTTATTTATTCCACAGATATGTGATGGGATGGCTTCTTGTTTCCAGGCACTGGGCTGGGTATTAATGGGTAATGAAGCAGTGTCTGAAAGAGTTAATAGCTGTCTCAGCTCAGGCTTCCCTCACAAATACCACACTTGGGGATGCTTAAACCACAGAAGGTTCTGGAGTCTGGAAGTCCAATATCAAGTTGGCTACCCATTGGGTTCCTGGTGGAGGCTGTCTTCCTGGAGGATGGATGGCCAGTGTCCTAATCGCTTTCTCACCACCGGGATAAACTACCTGACAACTTAAAGGAGGAGAGTTTATTTTGGTTCATAGATTTTAAGAGAATTCAGTTCATCGTCTGCTGGCTCCAAGGCAGGCAGGACATGGCGGAAGGGTCTGGCGGAGGAGAGCTGCTCACATCATAGTAGCCCGGAAGTACAGAGCAAAGGAAGAGCGGGAGAGGGAGATGCACCCTTCCAGGTCATGCCCCTAGTGACCTGCCTCTTCCAAGCAGACCCCACCCCCTAACAGCACATTCAGCTGTGGTTTCACCAGTAGATTAATCCAGCAATGAGTACAGTGCCCCCTTGATCCATTCACCTTCCATACACATGACAATCTGGGGGACATTTTAGAGCTGAACCAAACAGGCTGATTCCTTGTTGTTGTGTCAGAGAGAGGGAGAGAAAGGCAGACAGAGACAAAGACAGAGACACAGACAGAAAGAGAACAGCCCACTGATCTCTCTTCTTCTTATAAGGGCACTAGTACAAGGTGGGTTCTACCCTCGTGACCTCATCCAAACCTAATTACTTTCCCAATAGCCCATCTCCAAATACTACCATGCTGGGGCTTGGGGGTTCACCATAGGAATAGGGGAGACACAAGCAGCCATTGGATCAGAGTAACAGTATTTAAGGGCAGATTCTGGAGTCAGACTGCCTAGATTCAAAGGCCAATCTGACTTAGCTCTGTGACTTTGATGGATTGTGCCTCAGTTTCATCAGAAGTAAAACAGGGGTGTTTTGTGTTATCTAGAGAAGCGAAACCCATAGAATTGTGTGTGGGGTGTGTGGAGAAAGCAAAAGGGGAGAGACTAGGAATTAGCTCACCTGGCTGTGGGGGTGTAAGCCCCAGTCCGGGCCGGGACTCAGGGAAGAGTCTCAGCCCGAGTCCAGACACTGCTGTGGAATTCCTGCATGCTGGGGAGGTCCATCCTCTTTCTCATCAGGCTTTCACCTAGCTGGGTGGGACACACTTACACTGTGGAGGGTAATCTGCTTTACTCGGAGTTCATCTTTTAAAATGTCAATCTCATCTGAAAAACAGCTTCACAGAAATATCCAGAATAACGTTTGACCAGGAGGCTGAGGCCAGAGTATCATGAGCTGGGGGTCAGCCTTGGCTTCAGGTTGAGCTGAAGCATGGCCTAAACTGCATAGCGAGACCTTGTCTCAAACCCCCTCCCCACAAAAAATAGGTGGACACTGTGGGCCCACAAAGCTGCCATATAAAATGAACTATCAAAGGGGTAATAATAATAATACACGTCTTCAAGAGTTGTGGGGGCTAAATGAGTTAATATAACAAAGACTTTAGGATATTGCCTAGTACACAATGAGTGCTATGTTAGGCTTGGCCCTTATTATTACTACTGAGAATTCAATTACATTTATACCATGAACAGCATTGCTATGAAGCAGTTCTGACCTGGCAAAGACCTGCTACCATCAGATCTACCCAGAAAATCAATGCCAGCTGGTTCTTCGGTCTTTTGAGGAATGGTTCCCCCACTACTTAACCACATGGCTGTTAGGGAAACTACAAACCAAGCGCCCTGTGCCCCTGGCTGCCGGGCCAGAGTGAAGCCAGCCAAGGTTCTGGTTTAGAGTTTTCTTTTCTTTCACCCAGCTCCCCCCCACTCTGCCATAATGGAGTTTGAACTTGAGACCTTCTCGCTGAGCAACATCCCCAGCCCTTTTTCATTTTTTATTTTGAGACAGCATCTAAGTTGTTAAGGTGCCCAAGCTAGGCTTGAACTTGTGGGCTTGAACTTGAACTCAACCTCTCAGACTGCTGGGATTATAGGCCTGGCCTGCCCTACCATGCCTGGCTTTTTTGGTTTTTTGGAGACACAGTCCTGCTATGTAGTCCAGGCTGGCCTTGAATTCATGGTGATCCTCCTGCCTCAGACACCTACATGCTGGGATTACAGGAGTGCTAGTTTGGAGTCTTCACATTAGACTTGTAATAAGAACCCTATTCTTTGCTGGAAGCTGGCACGATGTCAGCTGGGCAGTTACCAGCAGCCAGGAGCAGACGTCAAGGAGAAAGTTAGACAGGTCACTGGAATCAACGTGAGAGGAGGTAGGAGCTGTGCGGGCACTGAAGCTACAGCTCTGGCAATGCTCAGCCTCCTGCTTGCCCCCATTTGGCTAGAGGAGCCAAAGAACTCCACTGTTGTCACGAGAGCCAGTCCCTGTGTGGGTCCTGACTCTGTAGCCAGGAAGGCCTCAGGTGCATCTGACCCCGCAGCACTGACTCTCTCGGCTGTGACTTTGCCTCACCTCCTGGGACACTTGGCGGGCTTCTCTGAGTAGGGAGGAACTGCCCGTCCATTCGGCACATCTGATGGAGCAGACTCCTTGCATGGGGCCCATCTGACCAGCACTCACCCAGCAAAGCGCTGACCCTGCTAGCGTCTCCCAGATACAATGGGAAAGCACACTCCTCTTTCTTGGAGTTTTTTTCCCATTTCCTGTAGGAAACACCTGTTTCCTTTAGACATTTATTTCAAGCCAGGGGCCCAGCACTCCACCAGGGAGGGTGCATTTTCCCAGTGCCATCCAAGGGAGGAAGTCACTTTCCCCTTTGAGGCTCGGGTTCCCTCTATCCAATAGGAGAGACTGATTGAAGAATGTTAAGAGCCATGAAGCCCTAAGATTCCGTGTTCCAGGTTGGTGAGTGGCCAGCAATCTACCTGCTGGTCACAGGCAGAGGGTGAAAAAAAATACTGTGTTGCAGAAAAAGAAACCTAGTACTTTTCCCAGAAAAGTTAGGTGGAGATTGCAGCCTGCATGGAGCAGTGCTCATTCCGGTCTCGGATCTAGGGCTTTGGGTTTATTTATGGTCTCCAAAAAAGATGTTGAAATCCTGTTCCCCAGGACCTGTAAAAGTGATCTTATTTGGAAGTAGAATCTTCACAGATGGTCCAAACGGAGTCACCAGGGTGATCCTAATTCAATATGATCATAACCTTTTTTTTTTTTTTTTTTTAGTACCAGGGATCAAACTCAGGACCTTGAGTTTGCAAGGCAGGTTCGGTGTCACTGAGCTAAATCCCCAGCCTGATCATAATCTTTTAAAAAAGAGAAACTTGGACACAGACACACAAAGGAGAACTCTCGTGGAGATGAAGGCAGAGTTTGGGGGAAAGAATGCCGAAGATACAAGAAAACCACCAGGAGTTGGGGAGGGACAAGGGACACTCTCCCTTGCAGCCTTTAGAAAGAAGCAATCCTGCCACGCCTTGATCTCAAGACTTCCAGACTGGTGAAGGCAGAGACCAAGCTCTTATGCTCATGAAGTCAGCCTGGGCTCTCCGCTGTCCCGACACAGGCCCGGGAGAAGGGGCCTGTCTCCCTCTGCCTCACACCTTCCCCTCCACAAAGCTCCTCTCTGCTTCTAGAACAGGCCTCCAGTCTTGCCTCTGCCCCTCTGTTAGCCCTGGAGCCTCTGCCTCAACTATGATGCTGACTTACTGAAGCCAAACTCTTCTCCTAGGCCCAGTGACACTTCCTGAAGTTTCCTGCCTGTCCCTGCTCCACCCGCTCCCATTAGCGGTAACAACTCCTTTCTCTGACCACCCCCCCTTTGGGATTCATGTGTTATATTAAATAACTCTGTTATTAAAGTTGCTGAGGTACAAATCTTATTTCCTTTTTTTCCTACCTCTTGAGTGCACCAAGTTTATTCCCAGCTCAGTGGCTCTCTTCTTCCTCTGTGCGTGGGACACTCTTCTTACAGGTATTTACAGAGCTGCCTCATCTCCCGGATTCTCTTTCAGTTTGTTTTTTTTTTTTTGGTGCCGGGGATTGAACTCCGGTCCTTGCGCTTGCAGGGCAGGTGGCAGAACCACTGAGCTAAATCCCCCACCCAGTTTGCTTTTCAGAGAAGGACCCCCTCCCCTGATCATCCTAGCTGAAGAAGCCCCCAGTCCCATTTTGTGACCTTCAATGCACTGGACATTGTCTGAGATTGTTTTTGAAAAGTTAAAAATTCCTTAATTTTTTATTCCTGGTACCACTACCACAGTTTGCAGGGCAACATACCTGATGTAATGAAAAGAAAAAGACAAAGCTACGAAAGATAAAAGACGTCAGGAATGTGCATCTAATTGACACTGCCTTGTGTTAATCAATAGCTGCACATTTTGCAGACTGTGGCTGTGACAGTCCTGAACTGGAAGGGTTTCCTGTTTGTAACTTTTCTGACTATGCATCATCGCTCCCTCTGGGGCAGGTTTTTACAGTTCCTCTGATGCATTTGGGACGACTGTCTCAAAGTAACCTGCAACTTTCCCAACAACTCCTTGCTCTCTCTCCTGCCAAGGACTGTAGCCCTTTTCTGTTACTTTTTTAAACCTTCTGCTCTCCATATCCACTTCCACCACCAGATCCATACCCACCACATAGGGACTGCCAGAGCTTCTTCCACCAAAACTGCCCCCCTTCATGGGTCCATAATTTCTTTGCTGTTGTCCACTATAATTTCCAAAATCATTACAGTTTCCCAACTCCACCATAGTTAGCTCCACCAAAATTTCCTCCTTCCTTGTAACCTTCATATCCTCTTCCTACTCCACCATGTCCACCACCCGGTTCCCATGTCCCCCTCCACCACCATAGCCTCCTCTACTACTGTGACCAGGACCACCACCATAGTTTCCCCATCCCCTCCAAATCCATTATATCCACCATCACCTCCTCCATAACTAGCTCCGCCGCCACCTCCTGCACCACCATAGCCTACTCTTCTGCCACGGCCAAAATTCCCTCCACCACCTCCAGAGTTTCCTCCACAACCCACAAAGTCGCCAGATCCACCTCCACATGATCCAGCAGACTGCATCTCTTGTTTAGAAAGGGTCTTTTTGACTTCACAGTTATGCCCCTTAATAGTGTGGTATTTCTGAACAACAATTTTATCAACTGTGTCGTGATCATCAAAAGTTAGAAAAGCAAATCCTCTCTTTTTCCCACTCTGCCTGTCTTCCCTAACTTCTATGGTTTCACTCTTGCCATACTTTTCAGAGTAGTCTCTCAAATTATATTCTTCTGTGTCTTCTTTAATACTGTCAACAGAAATTATCTTCAGTGTTAGATGGGCACTAGACTTTACAGACTCCTCTCTAGAATTAATGGGCTACTACATGCCCATCAACTTTGTGTGGTTGAACACATATAGCTGCATCCACCTCTTCAATGCAAGAGTAAATCACAAAACCAAAGCCCCTGGAGTATTTTATTTGGGGCTCTCTCATTACTACACAATCTATGAGTGTGCCCAATTTCTCAAAATGTTCTCTTAAACTATCATCTGTAGCGCTGGGGATTTAGCTCAGTGGTTCTGGCTCCTGCCTCACAAGCACCAAGGTCTGGAGTTTGATCCCTGCTACCAAAAAAAAAAAAAAAAGAGCTTCCTCAACTTCTCTGGTTCCCTTTGGATCATGAACCTTCCCCCAGCAGCGGTGGGAACAGCCAGAGTCCTGAGATTTTCTTACGAATTTTCAGTCTTGGTCAGGCTCCAATGGGAAAGTAAAGCCTACTCTAGGTAATTCAACAGGGAGAATTGAACAGAAGGCATTAGTAAGGGCTGTCAGAAGGGCCAGCAGGAAAAGCCCCCACCTGAGGGCTGGAGGAGTGGGCAGGGGAGGTCAAGAAGGAGGCTATACAGGGCAGCTGGAATCGGGGTGGGAGCCTGCTGGAGGAAGCCGAGCCAGGGGAGCTAGATGCAGACCCAGGGGGAGACACGGTCCCTGGTTGAGATGTCAGGTAAAGTCAGGGGGTTCCCTGACTTCTCCCTTTCTTTCATTCCTTCCAGAGCCTTCACTGGACAAACCTAGGCAGAGCTAGTTGGCAGGCAAGCCTGGCAGTGTAGGATTCTAGGTCTGTTACCCCTGTGACACAGTGGAGCCAGAGTGGTCAGGGAGAGATCTGAGAGCACAGAGCAGACGGCCAGTGCCAGCACTTCTGGTAACACACGCCCTGTACTTCTCACTAGAATCAGGGTGGTTGAAGGCAAGCCCATTGTGCTTGCTTCCCAGCACCCAGAAGTAAGCTAGCATAGAAGGCTTTCAGTATAAATAACGGTTGCCAGAGATAAAACAGCTGAGCATTGGTCATTAAATGTGGATAAAAATAGTCACCCTAAATGTGGTTGTGATGAGAGGATTTAGTAAGCGTACATGCCTAAAATTAGAGGCAGCAGGCAATAAAGGCTCCATAAAGGATTGTAGACTTCATGAGCTCATCCCCTTTCCAGTTGTACTTGGCCATGGTAATCAGACCCAGACAAGTAATGTTTTCCTGTGGACTACTTGTGTCTCCTGATATAGTAAGGTACTTTTGAAAAAATTGCACTGACATTTTTTAGCATGCCTTGCCATTTACAATGTGTCTGTACAATAAAGATCTCATTTAATTCTCCATAGACACCCATGTGAATCAGGTAGTAATTATTATGGAGAGCTTATCCATGTGTGGCACAGTTCAGAGCTTTGCATCTATTAATTCCCTTCATCTTCATAAGAGTTCTATGGCATAGGTGTCGTGGACGCAGAGAGTGAGGCACAGAGAGGTTAAGTTACGTGCCACAGGTCACACAGCTAGTAAATGACAGAGCTGGGATTTAGCCCAAGTCATCTGGCTTCAGCCCATACTCTGACCACCAGAAAGATGGCTTTCTAGCTGATTCCAGGGGAAAACTCAGCCTGGAATGAAGAAAAGAGCTTCCAGGTAGTAAGTGGCAAAGCTGGGGATGCACCAGTAAAGCCTGGGCTCTCTCTTCATCCTATGGTGTGTGGCCATGAGGCTGCAGTAGCTTCCTTCTCAGGGACCCATGGGTTTCAGGAGGCAGTTTCCCTTGGGCTCAGTGCCCAGAGCGGACACAGCAGCCATGCAGCTGGGTGGGGTGGGGGTGGGGGCAGGGAGCCCCTACTTAACTGCTCTTTGCTTCAAGCGAAGTCTGTCTGGCTAATGGGCAGGGCGGGGCGACGGGCTCACAGCTCCTCACACGGTCAAGCCCGAAGTAGCTCTAGGTGTCCCATCCAACACCGCCCCCCCCCCCAGCAACAGACCAGGGGATGCCAGATGGGTCTAATAAACGCCACACCACTGAGCCGGGGCTGCCAGGTTCTTTCTTCATGTCAGCAGAGAGGACACAGAGGTTACACACACAGTGCCCCAGTCAGCAGGCCACATTCTGGGGCCACCCACATACACCTGGGGCTGCCAGCCCACCTGAGGTCCACAGAGCCTTTGTGGGAACAGCGGGACGAAAGGCAGAGGGGTCAGAAGTTCACACCCAAGAGTCACAGGTTCTGGGTTGCCAAAGGCGAGGTTGTGCCTTGGGTTTGATTTTGGAATATCAAAAGACACAGTAGAAAAAAAACCAAATCTGTAGTTAATAGTAAGCCCAAGGCTGCAGAGTCAGAGTGGCTGAAGTTCAGAGCTAACTTCTCATGGTGACACATGGACCCTAGTTATGTAAGGTGCTAACTTGCAGGGAAACCGGGAGAAGGGTGTACAGCAATTCTACGCTCTTTGCACCTTTTTCTGACAATCTAAATTTACTATAAAAGTTTCATTCCTTTATTTTTAATTCCCAGAGATGGACTCCAACTCCATCACTTAATGTGTAAGTCACTGAAACTCTGCCTATTTGTTTATCTGGAGACACAGACTTGGGGATAACACTGGATCCTGCCTCAGAGTATGAACAGCTCAGTACGTGTTCCATTCTCACGCTGACTATTAATATCTACACAGTCTAAGCCTGCCCTCACAGCCAACATGAGACCGGCTGAGGCTTCCTCAGGCCGGCGTTGCAGGTGATCTCTTCCTCCGCCCAAGTCCTTCACAGGCATTGGGCCCTAATCTTACCAAACTCCCTTTCTGTTGCCACTCCCCAAGAGCCTCACCTGCAGCAGTTGGTACTGTGAGTCACTGAAGAAAGCAGGTGCAAATGGGGCCTGGAGCTGTGCCGCTCATCTCGGGCTTCCCCAGGGGAACTGGCTGGCCAGCTGCGGGTGGAGAGGCCCGAGGGCACGGAGCCATCAGGCACTTGGGCCTGGGGGCCAGGACTGGGAAGCAGCTGTAAAGGAGCAGCCCCAGCCCTGTTTGGGAAAACCTGGTGTCTTGACCACATCTGTGTAGATGCCCCTGAACTTTTCGATTCTCCAGACCCCTCTGAGCCCGTTCCGGGAAGTCTTCCTTGCTTTCGTCCCAGTTCCTCTGTTAGCCACTCTGCCGATTACGCTGTCGTGGTGGCAATGGTGTTGTGAAGCTCTCTCTGTCCCAGAACTCCTGGAGCGGGTCTGGGGCTCCGAGTCTGTGTCCTCAGTTAGTACTCGGCTGGCATCTAGTGCTCAGCAATTGTTACATGAACACGTGCACAAATGAAGCCCCTGCTCGGCACAGCAGTCAGCCCAGTGGAGGTCCGTCATCTCAGGAGTCGCCAGGGAGAGCCCTCCTGGATGGATTAGCAGTGGGGACGCCGGCAGCGAGGTCCAAGCCGAAAGGTGGCTCAGCCCACGTCAGAGTCTGGAAGGGTCAGGAATCTGCGGGGCTGGGTGTCCACCATCTATCCCGAGAAGCAGGATCAAATGAGTCCATGAAAACAGATCTCAGTACGCACAGCCCTGTGCGTCTGGTTCCCTCCCTCTTCCCCTATGGAGCCTGTGTATCAGGAGACACTGTAGCCTGGGTCACTCCCTTCCTCTCTCCGTCTGGCTAACTTGAGCCCCCACAGGCGGCGCCCACTCTGCCCCTCGTGCTCCTCGGCTCAGGCTGCACGACTCTCCCTGGCCACAAGGGGGCGCGGCGGGGTGCGGGAAACAGCATTTCCCCTTTTCCATCTTGTTCTCTGGCTGATCTTTCATTTTCCTACCGCTCAGTTGGGATTTCCATTTTATTTTCCCCTAGTGTTAGACGAGCCCTTCCTCCTCCCCAGTCCTGTGGCCTTCAAAGCACCATGCCTTCCTCTTTCCTGGCTCTCACTCCTCTGCTGCTGATTGATAACGGCAGGTTTTGCTTTTAGCTTTGACACAAAGCTCCCCCCACCCCCCCACCCCCCCAAAAAGTGCAAATAAAGAACCGCAATCAGATATGCACAGTTTGTGTGCCACACATTCAGAGAGTGGAACAAGGGCAAGTCCTCTGCTGGCTGTGGGCCAGGAAAGCCTCCACAGAGCTACAGCTTTGAAATGGGTTTTAAAGGTTGAATAGGAGTTCACTGGGGAGAGGAATATGGGAGCAATTCTAAGCTGAGTGAGAAGTGTATGTAAGCATGAGAAGGCATGGGTGACCAAAAGCCCTGTACCAGGCAGGAGCTGTAAATTGGAACAAGTGTGTAAAGGCCATTGAGAGCCAAGTAGCAGAGTTTATTAGCCTGAAGGGAGGGACGGACGGGAGGATGTGGAGAGGCCTCAGTCGGGCTCCAGGAATCTGATCTTCGGCCCAGGCCTCAGCAGACGGGAGAGAACTTCCCCCGGGCCCGGCCAGCGACCTTGCTCAGCAGCGCCCTCTGGGTCATTCAATGAGTGTGGACAAACCTAGCCCCTGGCCCTGCAGTTTGCAATCGCGTTGGCCTTAGGACTTCTTTCCCCTCTTAAAAATTATTGAGACCCCCAAAGAGTTTTTGTTCCTGTCAATATTGACTTGATAGACATGTAAGCCAAGAAAAATATTTAAAACATTCCTTTAACAGAAAATGCATTCCATGGTAGAATTTTTTCAAACATCTTTTTGTGAAAGTCATTTTCAAAAAACAATCTGAGAGAAGAACGGCGTTGCATTTGGACTTTTGCAAATTCCTTTTCCCCAGAGACGGATGTAGAAACGGGCTGTTCCCGATAGGCGAGGGCTGGAGTGGCTGCCCCCTCTGGGGAAGCCACCAGCCCCTTGTGGGCATGGTGCTGCGGAGCCAGCAGTGAAGCAGGCTGCACAAACGGACCTTGAGGCTCATGCCAAGCTGGGTTTCTTTTGGTGGCCCTGGGGACTGTACCCAGGACCTCACGGTGCTCCCACTGGCTGTGTCCCTTCCCCCTTTTCTTCTGAGACTAAGTTGCCCAGGCTGTCCTAGAATTTGTGACCCTTCCCTGTTAGCCACCTGAGACACTGGGGCCAGGCAGAAAGAGAAGAGTGCAGAATCGGGGGATTTTGTGGCAGTGCTGTGGACTGAGCCCAAGGCCTTGTGTACGCCAGGCAGGCTCTCTGCCTTGGAGCTCCAGGCCCAGGCCTCACTCTGCACCCTTAAAAGTATCCCTGTGACCCTTGCATCGTGGGAGAATGGAGAATGGCAGGAAGGACTTCTCCCCCAGGCTGGCTTTGGTTTGGGGGTTGGGTTGGCACCCATGAAACATCTTCCATCTTCTGGCGCACTCCCACCTCGACCTCCACCAGCAACCTGTGCCAGCCTCAATGGCTCTGTTATCTGGAGGGAAAAACCAGAGTCCGGGAGAAGATGAGCTGGCCGAGATCACACTACTGCCAGTGCTTGTCATGTACCAGACTGGCTCCAAGTCCTGCCTCAAGGACAGTGGCCGCAGCATGGGGTTCTTGGAGTCCCTCTGGGCCTTAGCAGCCCACCCACCTGCACTGTCAGCAGCATCCTGCAGTTTCCCCTCCAGCCGCAGCTTGCTGTGTTCAGATCAGGTGCAAAGGGCCTGGGGTGGAGGAAGGAAAACAACTGACTTTAGGCCCCTCTTCAGTGTCTCTCAACCTCTTTCTGGCTTTTAAGAGCTAAAGAGTGGTAGAAACGACAGAGCTCAGGGGGACAGGAAAGATGACAAAAGTCATCACCACTATTTCTTTACTGTCCATTTATCCATCCATATTGCCTCTGTGTCTTCTTCTGTCCAGTCCTGCACCAGGTTCTGGGGACACAGAGATGAGAGGCACAGCCCTGAACTCTGGAGAGCTCCCAAAGGCTCTCTCATTCATTACCTTATGTCAATGAGCAGTAGAACAAAAGGTCTCACTTCTACGGGGGAGACGTGCAGCTGTAGGAACAGATGCTCAAGGTCCTTAGCGGCAAAAAAGGGTCGTGGGACATGGGAGGGCTTCCTGGAAGAGGGGCCAGGCACATGTTTTTAGTTACAGACTTAGCAAGATAAAGGAGATGGGACTAATTCAGCCAAGTGTCAGCCCATGGTGAAGCAGTTTGTGCTAAGCAGAGCACAGGGCTTTGGGGACCACGAGGAGCCCAGCATGCAGGGCTGTTTCCCTCCCTCCACTCAGCTTCTCCCGCTGTGTCTCTCACCATCACCAGCTCCACGAAGGAGGCAGCTGCTGCAGGACAAGTAAGGCCTTCCCTGTCCCAGAGCAGAGCCCCATGACAGGTAGAATCATCATGCTGAATCATCTGAACACACTGGTTCCATTGGTAAGTCCAGTGGATAATAACATTTACAACATGAATGCTGTGCAAGGACAAAGGCCCAGCAGGTGGCAGCTCAGCACCTAAACTAGAAAAGCAGCCAAGTGCCTAAGAGGACTGATGGGTGGCAGAGTTAGAAATTATGTCAAGGATGGTAGGGAGCCAAGTTTCTCACCATCCAAGGGAGGAGCTGGAATAGGGAAAGGGAGGTGCTAGGATGAACTTCGTGGTGCTGGATTAGAACTGAGGGAGCAGCGTGAGCCCTGAGCTTTCAGTTACTGTGTATTTTCTGTGTCCACCGAGAGCCTAGAACTCCAGCAGCCATGAGTGCACCTAGAACAGAGTTTTGGTTTCCAAATAGAACGTCCATGGAAGGGAACTGGAGCTCCTTGGAGAAATGACTCATTCCAGGGCTGGGCACAGAAAGAACAAGAGCCTGAAATAGACTCCTGTCCCGGGAAGGAAGGCAGCATTGAGTAGGTAAGGCGCAACACAAAACACACAAGCGGGCTTTAAGAAAACACACCCTGGTGAAGCTCAGTGATTCAAGCATCAAAATAATTGCAGCGATTAATTATATACCATGACTAAAATAGAAATCCAAGTCCATACAGATACAAATACATGGGGGAACAAGGTGTGAGAATAAGGAGAACACTAACCAACAGATATAGTGGAATTTGAAAATCAACACTGGCATCCATGATAGTAATAATTAGTTCAGAACCACTAATGAGTACTAAAACTCATGGGAAAAATTTTGATGAGAAATAGGATAGATACAAAGGGTCAAGACATCTCCTCATCAAATTATGCATCAAAACAAGTGAAATAGAGTAACTTTTCAGTGGAGAAGCCTGGCAGATAGCACTTTCTTCAAGTAGCCAAAGTAAAAATCATCAGTGATGGGACAAATTACACTGTGCCACCACAGGGGACAGTGAGAAGAGCACAATAAATGGTTCTATGTTTCTTCCAAAAATGCACATAGTAGAAGGTTGAGGAAACACCAGGATGATTCAAGGGACATTCTACAGCAACTGTCCTGTAATATTAAAAACGTTAATGTGATGACGATGAAGGGAGAAAATGTTTAGGCTGAAGAAGACAAACTAAATGCACCATCATGAAGCGGTTAATTGGATTGGACCCTTCTGCAATGGAAAACTTTACTGAGACAACTGAAAAATGTAAAAGGGTTCTCAGGTGAGAGGTGGAGAGGTGTTTGGGAACTCTTTGTGCAGTTCTTATAACTTTTCTGCAAGTTGGAAATAAGGATGGAAAAGCTGCTAATGTCCTTTGCAAAACACTGAAAAAAAATCTCAAAAACATCCTGAGTTACAACAGTGTTATGGTTTAGATCTCAAATGCTCCCCTCCCAGTCTTATGTGCTCATGGGTGGGACTTTTGGAAGGGGCCTAAAGTCCAAAATGGGCCAAAATGGACTTTTGGGCCATGGGTCACTGTACGTATCAGTGGATTGGTCCATAGAGGAGTTCACAACTGAATGTGCTCTTGGGAGGTGGGCCTGGGGGAAGGAGGTGTATTGGGGGATGCCTGTGGAGGGTACATCTCTGTTTCTAGATCTTTCTCCACTTCCTGATTGCATGGGTTGAGCAGTTTTCCTCCACCATCATGCCATTTCTGCCTTGGAGTCAGCCAACCTTGGAGTAGACTCTTTGAATCCGTCAGCCAAATAAACCTCTCCTTTAAGCTGCAGGTGACAGACAGATATTTTGTCCCAGTGCTGGGAAGGATAACACAGCTTGGGTGAGGGCATGAGGTGATGCAGCTGGCAGTTGCCATGGAGAGGGGTACTTTGCAGATGATAGAGGCCACCAGGTCATAGCGGGGCTTTGAAGCCCTCTCTTGCTGCCACCACGTGTGGCCCAAGCAGAGGTGGAAAGTCTTCCCTTGCCAAAAGGTGGGCAAAGGCTGTGCCAGAGTCCAGATCCTGCTTCTCTGGATACCATCGTGCACAACCTGAGCTTCCATGGTGCCAGCAGCCTGAGGAGGACACTGAGGTGGCACAGGTGCAGCCGGGTGCCTTAAGTGTGACCTGGAAACCCTGCACTTGTACCACACCTGCAACTCGGGGACCAAGTAGCCACTGCCTCCCCCTTTAACATGGTCTTGTGCTCCAGCCGAGGCTGTGCGTACCCCAGGTGGGCTACTGCTCAGCCCGGCCTGGGAAGCACTGTGTCTTCCTCAGAGCCTGTGGCCAGAGATACTGTGTTCGTGGGTCTTGTGGGTCCCATGGGTCCTGTTGTAAGGCCAAAAAAAGTCCCCTTCACCACAAACCAGCAATAGAGAAAACTCCTATCTCCATGGAGAGGGGTCCTCAGGCTGTGGCTGGTGGGAAACTCAGAAAGGGACTGCCAGGGGACAGTGAGAAAGCAAAGGAAAGTGATGGAGATGGTGGCAGGACCAGGGTCCCAGGTGACAGGAGGAAGCACAGACAAGCCAGTTGTTCCTAGGGACCATGAAGGCACAGTGACCTCCCTACCTCAGGCTTCCTGCAAGTTGGGGCAGCTGAGACGACACTACCTGCAGCACAGGAATCTTCTCATCTGAACCACCCAGGGCTTTTGGCAAGCTTTCTAAACCCCCCTCACCCATCACCCTTTCTCAACAACCAAGATAAAGAGGTGCACGCAAAGCTATCGGCACAGCTTGGAAGTGGGAAAGCTTGGCCTTGCCAAGTTGGGCTATAAAACCAAGTTCTACTTTGGCCATAACCCCATTTCCAAAATAAGTGTGGATCTTCCCGTCAGGTGGTTTCTCCTACTCCAATCCAGTGGCTCCCAGCTCTCACTCTCCAGTCCCTAAGTCAGGGGAACCTAGAAACAACTGGAGCTTCCTTGGGAGGTTTTCAAACCACAGCTCTATTGACGCTGACAAGATCGTTGAGATAATCAACAAGAATTACGGCCGCATCACCTGCAGTACTACCTGATGAGTGCAAGAGCCCGTGGAAAGGAAAAGACAGGCCAGGCCCAGCAAAGCAGCAGTCTCCTGACGACCTCCTGCTGGGCCTATTCTCTACACATGGTTCGCAGTCTACCTTCTCTCCATGTCAGCCTCTGTGTACTGTGGCCCTTTGGACTTTTAGCCTCAAGAATAAGGCACTTATGATCATGCTCTTTTTCCTCCCCATAACCTTGTTTTGTTGTTGGTTTTCTCCAATAGTGTCACATGTTATGTGATCTCACCCCCGCTGTTTATATGTTCAGCACTTATACTTCATATGTGTGTTGCCTTTTCTACACTGCCTAGACTCTGTTCTTGGCTCTGGCCTGGCCCACTTTTCTAACATGGACGTTCACAAGTCATCCTTAAGATAAGCAGAGCATCCTCAAGCTCTGCTACTTCATGACCAGTGATTTGCTGGGCTTCATGTTTATGATGGCCATGTTGTCATCAGTGACAAGCTTTTCTATTGCTATTGCAAACTGAAGCCAGGGTGCACAGTACTTGCCATTAGCCAGAATCATCATATGGGTCTGGGAGCACCAGCAACCTATCTCCAGCTTTGGCTGGGATTCACAATACCCACCCTGGTGGACATCCAGTAGAATGGCACTCGATTGCTGGGCATGGTGTGGCTCTACCATCATGTGCCTCTGGCTCCACCATCATGTGCCTCTGGCTCCATCTATGATGAACCTCCACCAAGGTCTGGCTATGCCTGGTTACTGTCAGGCCACTGAGTTTTGTCCAGGCTGTTGTTGGCCCCAACTGGCTTCGAGGTCAAGAACTAACTGTGGAGTCCAGTGCCCTGCCAGTCATGAGATACACAGGGACTTCGAGGACCCTACTGGCTGAGACTGATGGACAGGCTGCTATGTGTGGACATGTGCTGTCTTCATACTGTGGCTGTCAGAAAAGTACTTGTCAACTTCCCTTATTCCCCCTTAGAACATCACCAAGTGCCCTAGTGGAGGTGCTAAAGAGTTATATCACATCTGTGGACCTCTATTTAACTTCATCTCCGTATTACTTCAACTTCCAGACCTCCTTCCTTTCTCCTTTTCCTACTCCTGTCCTTCATTTTAATAGTACCACAGCTCAGGTAGAGAGAAGAGAAATCAGGGTTTTCTTCACGAAGGCAGGGAGGCAGCTAGGGACCTGCTGTGCATCCTCCCATTCTAGGCTAAAATAAAGAAAACCAAAAGGCCAAGTGGGTCTGTAGTCAGATTCTCATCCTTACTCCTGAGGCTCACTCTACAATTCTGAAATTGAAAACCTTTTTCATGCTTATCTGTGAAACCCACTTGCAAGTGCTGTGGGCTAACATCTATTTTATGATCTTCCTGCCCCAGCCTCTTAAGAGGGCTGGGACTACAGGTGTGTGCCACCACTTCTGATTAGTGTCTATTCTTGACTTTTGTGTTTGCCCCTCAAAACCTAGAAGCCTTCTGCTGTCTCCTCTGTGGTAGTCTCAGCCACCTGGACAATCAGTCCCTAGCTTTCCCACCCTGATAATCCTCTGCTCTACCTTCACATGCCTGCAGGCATAGGTATTTGTCTCCATTATGGGGATCCCAAGGTGCTCTTAGGGCATGAGGAATCTGTTCTAGACACTGGGTTATTTCCAGTAGGTGTGCAACCAACAGCAGATCAAAAATATTCTGAAAAGAAACTGCATCTGAATATATACAGTGCAGATTTGTTGTCATTTCTCTAACAGTGTAACAACTGTTTACACAACATTTAGATTGTATTAGGTATTGTAACCCAGAGATGACAAAGTATACAGGAAGGTGTACACAGGTTATAGGCAAAGATGTAACGTTACAAAAGTGACTGGAGCATCTGCAGATTTTGGTATTCTCCAGGGTGGGAAGTCATGAACCAATTCTCCATGGATATAAAGGGTGGCTGCATCTGTACAAGGGATTGGGGGACACAAATGAGGAGGCTGAGGGCTAGGGGTGGAGAATCTAGGCTTCCCAGGTGCCCTAAGAGCAGAAAGCATACTGTGACATCTCCTGGGGTGGGGAAGAACCTTCTACACACAGCTAGGAAGATGTTAGAGGAAAGGCTGTAGCAAAGGTAGCAAGAATGGAAAACTACGTTGATACACAAGGCAGAAGGCTGGGATGACTTTTTAAATCTGTGCTCCTCGAAG
This sequence comes from Heterocephalus glaber, assembly GCF_000247695.1. The sequence goes on from NW_004624758.1 coordinate 4,166,933, forward strand.
ACATTAGGTGATATTTATTAAAGGATCCATTACTATTAAAGTGGCCTTGTCACACAGACCACACCACAAGTGAAATACGTACTTCTGGTCCTCTCAGCCCCATCTCCCCAGTGAAAATTCTACTTAAGAACAGCCCTTGAAAATCTCCATCTTGATAGGGAAGGCTCTTTGCAACCAATTTACCATTCTTTGCTCCCCGTCTTTTCCCATCAAGTCCAAGCCTTCATTCCTGGCCTTGTCTCTGCCCCTCCCACCCTCCCATTCCCACATTGCCACCCTGGAAGCCCCTGCCCCTCCTAGGTCGGCCTGCTAGACTCTTGCCTCTAGGGGCCACCTACTCCCTTCTTTCACTGTGGTTGATCCCAGGGCCCTCAGAGTACCAGATGCAACCATCTTTTTTTTTTTTTTTTTAAATCAGTACGCCAGGCTGCTTTTAACAATGTGCTTAGTGCTGGATTTCATATTCTTACTCTAAGAACAAGAAATAGCAACAGCTAAGAGTAAATTTCAAAGTAATCACTTAGATATCAGGCGGCTGGTACATCCAGACACTGGGGATGCTAGTTTCTCAGTAACATGGAAACCAAACTCAAACTAAAACCGTAAGTCATGATTCAGAATGCCAAGAAGGGAATAAAAAGCATCATGTAACTTAACACATGGTAGACTAGTCAGTTCAGAACAGCGGTGGCCCTTTACAGAAAAGGCCTGGATGGTAATTACACTTTGTAGGCCATACAATGTGTTGAACATACTCAACAGCAAACTTTGTAGCACAAAAGTAGCTACAGACAAAATGTAAGTAAGTATTGCTGTTTCAATTTTTAAAAAATGTTTTTCTAAAACCATTTAGCTCATGGACTTTACAAAGGGCCCAGATCTGGTTCATGTGCTAAGTCTGCCTGCCTCTGGTATAGAATAAAGTAGAAAATGGATTGCACACCTGCAACCACACCTTACAGCTAGGGAAACCACCATAACAGAAGTGGACATGAATACTTTTTCTTTCAAATTGCTTTTTTGTTAAATAGTTTATTGCAGCCTTCCCTGGCTGCTGTAAGACAAGACATGCCGAAACAATGGGACGGCTCTGCAATCTTTAACACCCTTTATAAACCCAGGTATCACACCTCTGTGTTGATGTGCTGGCTGAGGAAAGAACAAGGACACAATAAAATTAAGCTAGTGCCTGAACTCCTATATGCAATCACTCATCAATAACGAATAGGTGACAGAAACAGTTTTGTCAACTTTCAATGTAAGATTTTTTTTTTTCCCGGATACCGGGGATTGAACTCAGAACCTTGCGCTTGCAAGGCAGGCGCAGTGCAACTGAGCTAAATCCCTGGCTCTTCACTCTAAGATTCTATGAGAGAATCACTTAAAAAATGAGAAATGCAATGTTGGATGTATTGAAAATATTTTATAATCAATTCTCTAGAATCTTAGTCATCTGGTACAGGAAAAAATTATATGGTGGAACACTTCAGTTATTTTTAAACAATAAAAAGAAATATTTGACTAGAGGATGTCAAAGACTTTTACAAATATACTCAGGTTTCCTCGCATTTTCCACAGTACAGCTAACAATAAAAATATTCAAAAAATAGATGACAGTAGACCTTAAACACAAAATTCCAAAGTCAAATAGCCACTTAACATTAAGAGATTTACCAAAACTATTTATAAATTAAACAGTAACAGCAAAAGGCACAAAGCCCAGCAAAAAGCCCATTTAATTTATGGTGTGCTGGCTGATAAACAAGAAGCAGATAAACAAGGTAATATAAAGAATGGCCAAAACTTGGCCTAAGCGGTCTTCTGATAATCAGTATCATTCTAGCTTTGTTGTTCAAGGACAAAAGTTCCATGTCACCAACTTCTGCTGTCACTTTCCAGAGAAAAGAAGTGGCTGCTGTTTCCTCTCATTGCTAGTTTTTTATTGTTACGAGCAATAATGTAGCAGATAGATTGCCATAAAATAAATTAGAGTATTACATTATTTGGCCAGAAATGTCACCCTTCTTCCCAACTCATTGCTTTGCCTTGAAAGATTTACAAATCCCCATTTTATTCTCCTGAGATATTATGCACGATCCATTGTAAAACATACAGGTAATACAAAGTCCAAAAACCTATCATGTTTATGGAATAAACACATGAAAATCAGACATGTACATTGTGAAGGAAAATCATGGTTTCATTTATTTTCACAAGAGACAAGTTATGTGTGTGACGTAAAAGCTTAGAGTCACCACCAAACTGCTAAGGATATTGCAAGAGGTTACGCAGGGAGAAATCTGTGCAAATTCATCTTCTTAGTATCAGATGGTAAGAAAAAATATCATTTCTTTAAATAGTCTTGTTTATATTTAGGAAAATAGATTTGATAAACTGAACAAGCAGATATTTGCCCTCTCTTTATGATCAAATGACAATAACAATGGAGACTCCAAAGAATAAACTGAGATGAAAAAAAATCCAAATAAAAGCCAACACCACTATTAAAGAGTTTTCTTTTAATATGCCACGAGATATCTTGATTGTGCATTTTCCAAAGTACTTTCCCAGCCACATCTCCCAACCCTTCCAGGAGAATGCATCAATCTTTCAATGCAGTAAAAGATGCCGGCTTATAGTTCTATTCACTTCTTTTTGAAAGTAATATAATACTAATGACTTAAATGGTAACACTCTTATCTAATAAAGGAAAAACATTTACAAGTATCAGAAACCCAGTTTTGAAACATTTGCATTAATTTTGAATCGAATCAGCATTCTGAGTATTTTTTTTGTTTTTTTTTGTTTTAAAGGCAGCAGTTTGACTAACTTGCTGATAAACACACTTCTGCTGAGGACAGAGGGAGAGGGGGAGAGAGAACGAATGCTGCATTTCACCATTGGCCCCCAAAGAGCTAAACAACGGGATACATCAAAAGCAAACATGCAATGGTTGTTTTAAATCTTTTACTGCAAGATAACAATGAAGTAAACAGTAATTAGACACCTACTAATTTTTTCCCAAAACAAAAAATGTAAACAAGAAAATAACTGCCTATACTTGTACAGCTTCTCAAATCATGTTAGAAGGGTCTCACATTCAATGATCAAGAATAAAATAGTAGTAATAATTTTTGATTTAAGAAAAAGTTCGCTTTCTCCCCTCCCACACCCCAAGTATTTAACGTGAAAGAATGGGCTTCCTTACACATTAATCTTATACTTATGTGAAGCAGCAACAATGACCATTGATAATTTGGCATTTCTGTTTAAAGTTGCTCCAAAATTCTTTTCAATTTCAAAAAGCCATTATCCAGTGTTGCCATGAAACAGAGACTATAAATTCTAGGTAGCAAGAATTTGTTTGGAAACCAATGTTAGGTCAAGAAATATAAAGCAGGGCATTACACTAAATTTCTGGATCTAGTACACTAAAAGGAGTGAAACCTAGGAAAAGTCACCTACTGTTTTATAGAAGAAATAAAGACCTGCAAAAGCTGATTTTTGGTTGTATATTTTACACACTGTGTGGATTTGCGGCATCTGCTAATTGAAGCAGACATGCACTGTAATTTATCCCTGCCCTGTATCCTAGATCCCTCCCACCCCACCCCAACAATCTACTATCATATACCAAGTACTGTGGATATGAACCCAAGTCATCCCAGACAATCCAGTGAACAAAGTTAGTGTAATGCACTGGTGTGAAGTGTGAGATACAAAAAAGTCCCTTTCAATCTTCATCAAAGTTCTGCTGTAGAAGAAAATTGGCAGCCAAATTCTCATTCTTCTCACAAGCAAAATATGCTTGTATCACAAGTCCTTCAGGAAATCCTAATGCCTTTAACTGAAAGAAAAGAAAGAAAAGGTAAGTTCAACACACAATCATGGCACTTTCACTAGTAGCTAACTGTCCTGGTTTAAAAATAAATGAGCCTGGGCTGCGGATTTAGCCAGTGGTGCTGTGCCTGCCTCACAAGCACAAGGTCCTGAGTTTGATTGGGGGGCAGGGAGGGGCCCTACAGAAATACAGAATATTGTAAATCAAAAGATTTCAGTTCTTAAGGGTAAAGATAAGGATGAAAGCACTGGACAGTGTGAACCACACAAAACTATCTGTGAAAGTAAATGTTTTCTTTGTTAAAGCGACTCTTGTCTATCATATGGATCAAGTATTACTCTCAATCTCTCTGCCTTATTCAATCAATAGTATATCCTAGAAACACAGATGATCAATTATTAGGCAATTACATGCTATATTTTGAAATCAAGACATGGTGTTTTATTTTTGTCTGTTCAATACTTAAAGCATTTTAAATGGTGATACCAGCTACTTAAATTTCATTTTCCTAGTCTATTAAAAATCATCTGTGGCTCAATATTCACTTGCTTTTATTTTTTGGTTCTGTGAGTCAAGGTCTTGCTTTGTCATTCAGGCTGGTCTGACACACTTGGTGATCCTCCCACCTCAGCCTTCTAAGCGGTGGGATTATGGTATGCACCACCATGCCCAGCACTAGTACTACTATTACTTGTCAATCAAATGCTATGTATGAACACCCTCCTAAAGTGTCTCAATCACCTTGTGTCAGGACTTAAAAATGACTTACAAACCAGGCAAAATTCCAGTTCAGCACAAGTAAATGTTCATTCATGAAAGAAGAAACTAAAAATGAGTTTAAGTCTTGTCCAAATCAAAGCTAGGATAACTGAAGTAAAAGATCAATTGCTAAACTAGAGGGCATTATCCTACTACATGCTTCTATAAGACACATGTTAGATTCAAGTATGTTCAAAATAATGGAAGAAGATATACAACACACAAGCAATAACCAGAAGCGAGATACAGTAGTTACATTAGACAAAACAGATTTTTAAATTATTAGTGACAAAGTATATTTTCTGACTGCTCCCCGCAAAAGCCAGGAAGAAACAAACAATTCTAAACATGTATAGAGAGCCCCTAAATACAGGCAACAAAAACTGATAGTATCACAGGAAGAAACTGCCAATTCAATGATAATAGGTGGGAGATTTCAACACAACCACTTTCAAAAATAGATAAAATTATACAGAACACCAAGAAATTCAACACTGTAACCTAACTAGACCTAACTTGTGGAACATTATAAATTCTATAATTTCTTGTTTACTGATGTTAAAAATGAGGGAGAAATTAAATAACTAATGACAGTGTCATTAAAAACTAGGTTATGACGGCCAGGGATTTAGCTCAGTGGTTTTGCCGCCTGCTGCGCAAGCGCAAGGACCCGAGTTCGATCCCCGGCACCCCCACCCAAAAAAAAAATCCCAAAATACTAGGTTATGGGCTGGGGATTTAGCTCAATGGTTCCACCACCTAACTTGCAAGCACCAAGGTTTCAAGTTTGATCCCCTGTACAAAACAAAACAAAACAAAAAACCTCCCCCAAAACCAAAAAACAAAAACCTAGGTTACTAAAGTGCCATGATCTATGCTGGCCAACCTAGTAAAAATGGACAATTGGGATAGCTGAAATCTGATGTTTACATTACATAATTCTTACATGATTCATAAATATACTTATTTTACACTTCAGTGACAACAGTGAAGTAAAATTTGAAATGTAAGAACTAAGTAAGTTATAATTGGGTATATACTTCTGTATTTTTCCATGAATTTTAAAACATCAATGAAAATTTTAGTTTTCAAATATTTGCACACCTGTCCCATGCAAGAAAGGCCCTTTCTGCTAGTCCTGTGGGCAGGACAAAGGGCAAAGGGCAAGGTGAAAGAGCAGGGCTCTATTTGGCTCTGTGCAACAGAACTTTCTCCAGTGAACCCCAGGGAAGCAACTACCCCATGTGACCACCAAGTGTGTGAAATGTTGCTAGAGGGACTAAAAAAATATATTTTTAGTTTTACGTAAACTCACCCTTTCTATAGCTTCTTTTTCCTGAGGTGTTACTTGGATGTAGTTCATATGCCCACTTCCAGCTTCTGCAATTCCGCCACTGCCGCCTCCGCCACCTCCTCCTTGACTACCAGCTTCCTGAACTGGTTCATTTAACATCTGAATAAAATGCTCCTGGTGTTGGCTAATTTGCTGTGGGAATGCGAAGGACAGAGGAGATCAACACACTGACATTAACCATCTTAAGGAAAACAGCAATTTTAAATACAAATAAAAGGCTGTAACTCTGCACCTGTAATATTTTAGAGCAATTTCTTGCATACTATTAAAGAAACTCATTATTTTGAGTAAGGTAAACAGTAAAGTGAATTCAAATTCTTTTGTGAATGTCCCCCTCATAAAAATCAATGTTTAAAAACTACTTTGGAACTGCAACCTGAGACAGATTTATTTTTTGTTATTTTGAGACAGGGTCTTGCTTATGTAGTCCAGGCTGGCCTCAAACTCATGATGATCCTCCTCAGCTTCCCAAGTGTTGAGATTATAGGCATGTGCCACCATGTCTAGCAATTTATTCTTGATATATATATATATATTTATATTTACTAGAAGGCAGTACAATGCTGTACAAAACTCAAATACTTCCTGATCTGAGCATTAAATAAGCCCTCAGCTATTGTTTTTTTTTTGTGGGGGGGGGGGGGGGGATGGTTTTGAGAGTATCATTATGTACTTTAGGCTGGCCTTGAACTCTTGGTGATCCTCCTGCCTCAGCTTCCCAAGTGCTTGGTTTACAGCCAGGTTACCACCATGCTCAGCCCAACGACTGTATTTTTTTAAGAGGCAGTGCCCCAATGGTAATAAATTTATGAAAAGTGATTTACAAAGTTAAGCAGTTTCTCTGTTAAACAGCTTCTCAGATTCTCAAGTATGTCTATGTGCACTGGGAATCTTCAAAAAGAATATATAAAGTGATCCCCAAACTTATATGACCAACTTAAATTAATCTTTATACCCCAACACTTTTCAGCACACCTTCTGAAAAATAATATGCTACTCAGTGTAGCTTGGATTATGGTCTAGCCAGTCTCAAAGAGTGAGTAAAGAGGGAAAAGGATGTTTGTGAACCTTTTCAAAATGTTACATTCTAGTCTTACTTTCAAAGTTAACATTAAGTTATTACCTGTAGTAATTGAGGATTCTCTCGACCTATCTGTTGTAGCAATGCTGGAAGCAGGGAAGGATTCTGTTGGATAATTTGTCTCATTTGTTGAAACTGAGGCTGATTCCGTAAAAACTCAAGAGGATGTCCTGAAATACACACAAACATTTTTAAACAAAATGAGTAGATATAACAAAGGGCTGGCTAAATTATACATTTAGACAGCAAATCCAGTGAAAAAAATGAATTGAGTTCTCAGACATAATCAAGCAAATTAAATAATGACAAAATCTTCAAAGTGTACATAGGCAAATCTTTTCCTCCAATTTATAGAAATTCTTATTAGTGCCTATCAATTTCACAGAAGACTGGGTTTCACTGTGGCACTTCCATGTATGCATAAATACTTTGATCACATCTACACCATTGCCACGCCTTGTACTCTCTCCCCACTCCCTTCCTCTTCCCTAACAGTTTCCCTTCTATATTTGCTTCTTTACTGTACTTCACATGTTAGAGAAACATATGATACATGTCTTTCTCAGTCAACATGAAAATTTATTCCTATTAATAAAAGTGAAGCATGAAGAACACTGTAAGTAAGGACCAAGCTTTCCTACAAATGCCCTGAGTACTACTATACCAAAATACTAAGAATTTGGGCCTTCATGTGTTCTATCAAAATAAAAAGTATTTAAAGTGGTTCCAGTTGCTCACAAGTTCCTATGAAAGATATATAACAAGATGTAAAACAAATACAAGCAACACCCCCAGTTACTTTATAATAGGGTCATGTAGCACAGCACTTAAGGATGGAATAAATTCTGAGAAACATGTTAGGTGATTCTGTCACTGTGTGAACATCACACACTGTACTTATATAAACTATGACGGTCATGGCATAAGTAGGCAACATAATCTTACGGGATCACAGTTGTTGACGGAAATGTTGCTATGTGCACATGACTGTACAACCAAAAACGCTCAAAAAAACGCAATCTGATCTTGAATTCCGGGGAAAGAAATGCTAATCCACAGTGAGAGAAAGATACTTCCTGCGTAAAAGTTAAGAGGTCAGGTGGAATTTTAATATAAGCTTAATTGCCACTGGAAAAAGACTTTGGTTATTACCATTAAAATCCAAATATTTGCGGTCATAAAAACTTGATATAAGCTGCAAGACAATCTAGTATTAATACATCCAACTCTTCAGTCTAAATCCCTTTAATATATAATAAATTAAAACAACAAATGTGATATTTTTAGGATGCTGCTGCTTGTTTGGTTATAACTAAAACTTTGAGTAATGACAATTCTTTTCTCAGAATATTTTAAAAAATTTTATAAAAAATAAAATGAAATTTCGTAACAAAAAAGAGTAACAAGTTAATATATTGTATATCATCTTCAAAGTGGTTATTCAGAGTACAAGACAGACAAAAAATGATTCTTACAAAGAAGAAACGTAATAGCACAAAACTTTCTTTTCCATGAACTAAGAAGCTAGCAGTATAAATAAAACTGGTGTATTATTTCTAAAACAAAAAAACAGGTAATTTGTGGTATTACTTGAACTTCTTCCTACTTATCTTCTATTTTGTTCTGTGTGTATATATACATATATATACATGTGGGGCCGGGGATTTAGCTCAGTGGTTTCGCCGCCTGCTGCGCAAGTGGCAAGGACCCAAGTTCGATCCCTGGTACCAAAAAAAAAAAACCCCAAAAAACCACTATAAATATACATGTATATTTATTTGTATTTTTGAGTTTCTTATATAAGAGAAACCATGAGATATTTAAGCTTGTGTCTGATCTACTTCACTTAACAGTATGTTTTCAAGTCACATCCAATTAACCTATGAATGCTTCAAGTTTATCTTTATGGTAGAGTAGTACTCACTCTATTATGTATAAATACATTTTCTGTATTTCAAAGATGTAGCTGTTATAAATGTGCTGCTATAAACATGGGTATGCATGTGTCATTGTAATATGGTTTTAACTCTTTTGGAAAGATACCTACAAGGGCGATAGCTGGGTCAAATGGAATTTTTATTTTTAGTTTTTTTTTTTGTTGCTTGTTTTTTGAAACAGGATCTCACTATGTAGTTCAGGCTAGCTTCGAAGTTATGCTGATCATCCTGCCTCAGCCTCTTGAATGCTGGGATTACAGGTGTGCACCACCACACCTGGCCTACTTATTTTGAGTTTTTTGAGGAATCTCCACACTGACTTTCATAGTAGTTGTATTAGTTTACATTCCCACCAATGATGTCTTTCCCCCACATCCTCGCCAGCATCTGTTATGAGATTTTTTGATAACAGCCATTCTTTTAAGATGGCATCTCAATGTACTTGTATTTAACACAGCTTGAACCACTATCCCATGCATGTACCAAATCAGAGTTGCCTGACGAGACATACCAATTATAGCCCCATTGTGAACGTGTTAATTTGCAAAGTAATGACAACTCTTACATGTTATCATTAGTCTTAAAAATGAAGAAAATGAGAGTCAAAGACTGAGGGCTCACTAAATGAGACAACACTCCAAATCTGAACTAGAGCAGTGACTTGCTCTTTCCACTCCCATGCACGACACCAACAAACAAAAGGCAACTCATCCTCTGGGAGACTACACAAAGTACTTAGGGATTTTCATCAGCCAGAGCTGGCTTCTATAATGAACAGTAGGAAACACAATAAAGAATGACCTCTTCAAAACTTTACAGTCTATAAATTACTTAGGGCCAGGGATTTAGCTCAGTGGTGCCACCGCCTGCCTCACAAGTGCCAAGGTCCTGAGCTTGATCCCCAGTACCAACCTCCCCACACCAAACAAACAAAATCAAAAGAGGCTCTTCCACCAGGGATTTAGCTCAGTGATGCTGCTGCCTGCTTCCTAAGTGCAAGGTCCTGAGTTCAATCCTCGGTACCAAACAAAACAAATTACTTTAACAGTACACTTAAAGAATGAAGGAGAACAATTCCTGGGCTCATTACAGGTTCCAGGCTTGGTGCTGGAGTCAAATCCATGGCAATGGAACTCTGAATACTGACCATCAAGAAGATTTGAATTCAAGCTTTTCTTCCCTCTGTGGATACAGGATTTTAAATCCCTCAGGGTTTAATTTCCCTGGTTGTACAGTAACTACTAAGATCTTTCTGGCTTTGAAACTGTACATATTCAACATAGCCAAACATTCTGAATACTTTCAGAATGTTAACATTTAATACGAAATGGAATGTATCTTTTAGATACTCAAAAGAATATGCTCTTAGGCAAAACTGAAGCACTGATGTTTAATATAAGCAAGGATACCTTTTATATTCACTTGGTAGAATTTCTTTTGAGTTCTTCTTTAACACTACTGAACCCAAAACTTCTGTTAAGAGTTATCCGAATGTTCCTACCCACCCAAAAGATGCTACTTTACCTCCAGAACTTGTTGTTGTAGTAGCTGCTGTAGTAGTCGCTGCAGCTGCAGCCACCGCGGAGGACTGAGGCGCCCCAGTACTAGCTGCTTGAGGAGGGTCAACCACAGCCTGACTTTCTCTATCTCCAGGGATTCCCTACAACACAATTTCCAAGTTTTAAGACATATCATCAAGTAAAATTAGCTAAATAATACATACACAGTAACAGATTTATAGTCTAGTTAATATTCCTAATTTCCTTAAGTATAGAACAGATGTCTACTTCAATTAAAAGTAAAGAATTTTAGCCAGGCAGTTGCACACACCTGTAATCCCAGCACTCAGAAGGCTGAGGCAGGAGGATTACCACGAGTTCCAGGCCAGCCTGGACTACACACCAAGACCCGGACTCAGAAAAAGAAAGTAAAGGATTTTAAACCACATGTACTCAAAAATGGTCTGTATGTGTTGTAGTACTCCAATACTCTAACGTAACTTCCAACAGAAATTTCCATGGTAATGGAAATTTTTTCTAGTTATGTGCACCGTACAATAAGATACCCACTAGCCACTCAAAATGTTAAATGTTAATACATATCTCATTAAAATTAAACATAATCAAGGTTTTGAGCTACATGTTGCTCTAGCTGATTTTTTGAATTTCTTAGAAACTTTCATCAGCTACTGTTCCATGATACAAAGGGCTGCATTTGTTACCCTAGCCTTAAGACAAGCAAAAAAGATGATGACAGTTTTGAAATGACTCCTGGAAAAAAGTGGAATGACAAAGATCAGGTTACCATAGTGGCCAAGCAAGAAGATCTCTGTCATCCTTTTAGAACCATGGTTCTGAGAAAGTGTGGCCCAAAAAATGTCACTAAAAAAATAAAATGAATTTTTTAAATTCACAAAATAGAAATTTAAATAATTTAACTTTTAGGTGATTTTTTGGTATGTTTAATGCATGTATCTTCTGAAGTTACTATAGCCTGAAATCACACTAAGACTTTCAGGACCCCCAATTTTGATGCACATGATTTATAAAGCTTTTAGTTACAACTATTAAAGTCTTTATCAAGTTCTTAGATATTGAAAGGAGAAAGGAGATATTACAACTGAATAAAAAATGGTAAATGCTTCCATTTTCTAATAAACTACAAGGCAAACTCATAAACATATAAAGAATGAAGGGTGATGGCTACCTGCATTAGAAGTCACTGCAGGCTTGGGGAACAAGTGTTTAAGAGAAGTTACCAATTCGAGTCCTCAGAGGAGAAATCACTAAGTGTGCTGATTAAGTGCAGATTTAAGGGCCAGGGCTTCCATCAAATTTTCCAACAGGTTTGTTAAACTAAAAAGTCAGTCAACACTGCTACAGATCTACCTCTCATTCTCACACAGAGTATATAGCCTTCTATTAGGTATAAATGACCAATACTTCTTTCCACCCATTCACCTGCACTTGTATGTTAGCTAGTAACAGCTTATCATAGGCCCCTGTTCAGTCCATGACATAGTAATTATAATAAAAATACAATTTAAACTGTTTCCTGAACTCATCTCTCATCTGTTTATGTAATTATATTTGATGCTATGCAGCAGTTTTAAAATTCAACTTTGGAAAAGTGATTCCTCTATTCCTTAAAATTCACATACATTAGAAAGATCTGATACTACACAGAATTCTAATCAGGTATAAATTAAAGCCATTCCATGAAAGGAAAGGCAATACTTTATTACAGACTCTGGGGCTATGAAGTCCCCCCTAAAGTGATCCACAACCATCAACCCAATGATTTTTCAATTACAAAAAGATACATAAATCAGCGGCTAGAATTTAAAGACAATACCCAAGAGGATAATGGAAAAGTCAATTCAAACAGGTAAATTGTATATGCCAAGACTCTCACATGCCAATGCATAGGGAAATAATCAGTGGAGGCAAAGCAGTGATTTGGCTCTGACTAAGGGGCCCCTGAAGCTATCTGGCTAATGAAAAGGAGTTTCTAACAGAAATGCAACCAAGAAATAAAGGAATGAGTTACACTATTGACTGTACAGTATTTTCCAAAGAATCAGGATCATGGCTAAGATTATCTTCGGAGCAATTCAGACTTAGATAGTCCAAGAATACCAAAGATAATTATGGAACAAAAATTTAAGACTAAAAAGGATTAATCCAGCATTATTCCAATATTGTGGTAGTTTAGACTGTAAAGCACATTTGTGCAACTTGCAGACTTTCGTGTTAATAAAATGCCAAGGACTTCAATGTTCACAAGTTATTTATCAAAAACCTTTACCCTGCCCCCCGCCCCCCACTATTCAGAAGTTTAACTGTTACTGACAAGTTAACAAATCCAAAGGTCAACAGAATCAGGCAAGGAGTATTACACATGAGATGTACCATAAACCCCAGAGTCTGAGGCAAAAGGAAAGCAAGTCTAAGGCCAGACTGGGGAACTTACTGAGACTCAACTCTCAAAACAAAATTTTAAAAAGGGTTGGACATCAGCTCAATGGTAGGGTACTTGCCTAGCATGCTCAAGGCCTTGGGATCAATCCTCAATTTGAAAAATAAGAAATCATAAGCATGATATGAGATCAGGAATGAATGTGAGGCAAGTGAATTAAAGAGTTTATGATCTAAATCTTTTCCTCAACTGCTCAGGAAAATCTGGGATGAAACCTGTCCAGAGAAACCAGAAATCAAAATTCTTACATGAATTTTCCCAGATTTCTGAAGATGGCAATTAATTACAAAAATTTATACAGTACAAACAAGTAAAATTTGCTCTGGGGTACCAGATCATAGTGCAGCTAAAAAGCTACTTAAATACTGGCCCATTATTTTAAAAACATGTCCTCACAACCAACATACAAATGGAGTATAAGGCACTACTCAATTAGATAGTCAATTCTGTAATTTACTTAGCCATGTTTTCTTTCTTTTTTTGGTACCGGGGATAGAACTTGGGTCCTTGCATTTGTGAGGCAGGTGACAGAACCACTGAGCTAAATCCCTGGCTTAGCCATGTTTTCTAACTAAAATCACAGCAGAATCTTATAGAACAGGAGGTATTTTATCAATGCAAAATGTTAACATTCTAAGAAAAAAAGCACATATAAATTATCTAGCATACTCTTCCTTTAAAATATGTTTTGTTTTGTTTTTTTTTTTGAGATTTTGATCTTCAGTAGAAGGAAGAAAAGTAAAATAGGTTTCTCACCATTAAAAGATACTCCACTGCTCTGTCAGGGTTGTTGAAACTGGCTCTCAGGGCTGCAATTACTTGCTCTCGTTCATAGCCCATAGACATGATCTCAGTTACCATATTCTCATAAGACTGACCTGTCACTAAAAATGGGGGAAGAGAAAGGATAGGAACTTTTAATAAACATTCTCTATTCATTTCTTTACTGCATATAAGTCTATAATATTTCAGATGCTATTGTGTTAAGTCATCAAGACAATTAAAATCTAAATTACTACATGCGTGTAGTAGGGAGAATAATGGTCCCCCAAAGACGCCCATGCCCTCATGCCTTTAATCTACAAATTTGTTAGATTATATGGCAAAGGGGAAGTGAAGCTTTACTGTATGAAAGTGAGGTTGTTAATCAGCCGACTTTCAGATAGGACACTGATCCTGGACTTTCTGAGTAGGCTCTCAATGTCATCACAAGAGTCCTTAAAAATAGAAGAGGGAGGCAGGCAGATGAGAGTGCCAGAGAGGATCAGAGGACAAAAGCACAACCAGAGAAGCTGTGCTGCTGCCTTTGAAGAAGAAAGGGACCAAGAGCCAAGGTATAAGGGAAGCCTCAAGAAGCTGGGAGAGGTCAAGGAAATGGATTCTCTCCTAGTCTCCAGAAAGAACGTAGTCCCGCTGAGCCTTTGATTAGCCAGTGAGTCTTTTGTCAGACTTCTAACCTACAACACCTTAAGACACTGAGCCTGTTGTTTTATACCAAGTAAGTCTGTGGTAACTTATTGTAAATTTTTTTTTTTTTGGTTTTATTTTGTTTTTTTGAGACAGGGTCTTGCTATGTAGTCCAGGCTGACCTTGAACTCCCAGCAATCCTGCCTCAGGCTCCCAAGTGCTGGGATTACAAGTGTCACCACACCTGGCTTTTTGTGATAACTTACTGTAGTAACAACAGAAAATGAGTATGTTTCATAGGCACAACTGAAAGCCAGGCTCCATTGTCTACACCTATAATCTCAGCACTCAGGAGATAGATGGAGGTGGGAGGATCACTTGAGTCCAGGAGTTTGAGACCAGCTTGGGCAACACAGTGAGAGCCCCTCTGAAAATACAGAAACAAAAACACTCCAAAAAAAGGAGAAAGGAAAGGAGGTCTCCATCTTTCAGGAACTGGTCCGTTTGTCCACTCTCTTCCCTCCACAGCCACAGCTTTCCACATATGCTGTGCCCATTTCCTCACACTCCACTCAAGAGATTTGCCCTCAAATGTCCCTCCTGTTGTCTCTCTCTTCTCTTTCAATAAATAGTATCCCTATTCATCCAGGTTTTTAACCAGAAACCACCGATTTTAATTCCCCCCTCCCCCTTCCACATTCAATCTACCAGTGTATCTGGTAGGTCCCACCTCTAAATTATGTCCCAAACCCATCTAGCTCCTGTGAACACTGCCATCTCTCAAGACTAGCCCACAGCAATCTCTGGATTGGGACTGCCGCTCTTCCCCCACCTACAACTCATTCTTTAGCCATTTAAGAAGGAAAACTTCACCTCGTTTGAAGCTTCCAATCCATGTCTCCTATCACACTCCTCTCTGACCTACTCAACAAGTCACACCTTTCCCTGCCCAGGCCCTCCACTCACGCCAGCTGTCTCCAGATGGCCAGGTTCTTCTAAATTTAAAGCTGCAGTGTCAGGAAGTATTGCCTAAACTTGCTAAGTACCCTGTTTTCTTTATGAAGTTCTCTGGTTTTCTCAGTATCATTTATCATGATTTGCTATTTATTTTTCCTTTCCCCCCCATCTGAACCCAGATTCATCTGTGCAGGGGACCATTCCATTTTGCGTAAATTTTACTATTTATTTAATAAAAGATTTTTCCTACTGAACTTTCAAAAACAGAGATATTTAAAAGGTACAGTACCTAAATATGGATGTGGTTTGTTCTCTCAGGGATTCAAGTGTTGGAGAGCTGGTGCCAGTGTGGTGATATGAGGCAGTGGGTCTTTAAGAAGTGAGGCCTGATCTATATGTTTTCCTGACACCAACACTGCCTTGATTATTGTAGCTTTAGAAGAAGTCTTAAAATTAGGTAATAAACGTCTTCCAACAGTTTTTTATTTTAAACTTTTCTAGGTCCTTTGTACTCCTAACTTTTAAATTTCAATATCCAATTCTTCATTTATAGCAAGTATACACAGACCTGAATTTTTATATATACCTTG